>JAUZTA010000011.1:19432680-19445153 GCA_034780835.1 Ctenochaetus striatus | reverse complement strand
CTCTCTGGCCTTCAGGACCTATAACTAAAACCTCAGTTTTGTCCTGGTTGAGCTGTAGGAAATTCTCTGCCATCCATGACTTGATGTCTACAATGCAGTTAAAAAGGGCATCAATTGGCCCTGAGTCATCAGGAGACACGGCAATGTATAGCTGTGTATCATCAGCATAACTATGGAAGCTGATGCCGTGTCTCCTGATGACGTCCCCAAGGGGAAGCATGTAAAGATTAAAGAGGAGTGGACCTAAAATTGAGCCTTGGGGAACCCCACATCCAATTTCATGGGTTCCTGAGGAACATGTATCCATACTTACATAAAAGCATCGGTCTGTGAGATAAGAACAAAACCAGTTAAGAACAGTACCGGAGAGGCCGACCAGGTGTCTGAGTCTATTTAATAAAATGTGATGGTCTACTGTATCAAAAGCGGCGCTTAGATCCAGTAGAACCAACACTGTGAGCTTTTTGTTATCTAAATTCCACCTGATGTCGTTTAAAATCTTTAAAAGTGCTGTCTCGGTACTGTGGTTCCTCCTAAAGCCAGACTGATGTTTCTCTAAAATGCTATTTCTGTTTAAAAAGTCATTAAGTTGGTTAAAAACCAGTTTTTCTAAAATTTTACTTAAAAACGGTAAGTTGGATACAGGTCGGTAATTATTAAGAACGTTGGGGTCTAAATTGCTCTTCTTCAGAAGGGGCTTCACCACCGCCGTTTTAAAGGCGGTGGGGAAGACACCCGTCTGAAGAGAGCAATTCATGATGTTTAAAAACTGCTCCTCAAAGAATCCATAAAGCGATTTTAAGAGTGATGTGGGAATTGGATCTAAAAGGCAGGTTGTTGGGCTTACTTGGGAGAAAACTCGACCAAGTGTCCTTGCATCAACCAGGGCAAAACTCTCCAGTCTCTCCTCAGGCAAGGACAACAGTCCAGGTGTGTTAACAGACAAAACTTTCTGGGATAACAGGCAGGATCTGATGTCCTTGATTTTAGTTCTGAAGTGGTCTGCAAAGTTTTCACAAAGATCATCTGTTGGTGTCTTAAAAACTTTATTAAAATTAGTGCCTGTTAAAATATTAAAGGTGGAGAAGAGGAACCGGGGGTTGTTTTTATGGTTGGTGATGAGTTGTGAGAAATGGGAAATTCGTGCCTTTTTGACTGCGTTATTGTAGGTTTTGAGTTGTTGACGTAAAATCTCATAATGAACCGTCAGTTTACTTTTTCTCCATCTTCTCTCAGTACTCCTGCATTTTCTTTTCAGTTTATTGATTTCATCGTTTTTTCTCCACGGGGGTGTAGGTTTTCTTTTTATTGTTTTAGTTAGAGGTGGAGCTACTGAGTCCAGAGTTGACTTCAGTTTACTGTTAAAATTATCAACGATAAAATCACAAGGTGCAGGTAAAATTTCAGCAGGAGTGCTCTGTAAAATCTCAATAAAATTTGCAGCCACTTCAGAAGTTAGATAGCGCCTCCTCACTGTTCTCACCGGGGCCTCCTCCTGGTTAAAACTGGTGATGTTAAAAAATACACAGTAGTGGTCGGACACAGCCAGGTCAACAACAGAGGACACACCGATGGACAGGCCATGGGTTATGACCAGGTCCAGGGTGTGTCCTCTGTTGTGAGTTGGCTGTGTGACGTGCTGCTTAAAATCAAGACAATTTAAAAGGTTTAAAAACTCTCTGGATATTGGATCCGAGGTATCATCAACATGTAGATTAAAATCACCAGTTATTAAAATCCTGTTATAAGAGGTGTGAATGATTGATAAAAGTTCAGAGAATTCGCTGATAAAAGAACTAGAGTGATGGGGTGGTCTGTATACAGTAATACAAAGAATCGGAGGGCTGCTAAAAGTAAAGATCTGTTCTTACTTTGATATGAAAGGGTCATGTTGTGCATTTTAACATTTTGAATTAGGAAATTGAAATACTCATAAAAATGATTAATAAAAATGTACTTCAACAATGATTTCATAAAAAAAGAAAAAAGAAAAAGTATGAAGTATTCTGTCAATCTGAATGTTTTATAGGCAGCCTGAACACTGGGTCAGTTGTCCCGGGCCGAGGGAGGATCCGAAAGACACGTCATGGAGATCACCTCTTGGTCATGAGCCAAACACACAGCTGGCCTGGGTAACACACAGCTGGCCTGGGTAACACACAGCTGGCCTGGGTACTGTATTCACCACTGAGGACACAGAGTTGATTTTCTCTGTCATGTCACAGAAAATTATGGGCTTTAGCAAGTTAAGGTGAGCTGAAATTGTACAATCACACACAAATGATGCAAGTTTGCCCCACTGATTCAAGTCAATTTTAAGAATTCAAAGTACAAAAATCTTTATTTTGACAGTTTTAGGCCAAACATAAGTAAGAACATAAATAAAGGTACTTTGGACTATTGTGCTCAGTATTTCTAAAATCTTGGCTGCAGGCCTGGTTAGCATATTACATTTTGTTGAAAATTTGCAAACTGAGGAGGGAGGTTGTTCACTGTGTGAAAAATACAGCCCCCTCATTCATTCTCAAGGTGATGCATAGACTGCATTACCGAATAAAGAAAACTGAACCACATCTTCCCATCAGGGTCTCCTGAATGTGACAAATCCTTTTTTGTCTGCCTGTGGTTCACTAGCACATCTTTTACCTAGTTTTGTCCAACATTATACAGCTGTTTGACTGTGATTTTTGAGTGGCTCTCAAAAGCCTTTTCCAGAGACATTCAGTCCAATCAGGACTTGGCCATCTTTGTAAGAGACAGAGACATTTCAGCAGCCATTCGACATAAAACTTGCTCTGCAAGTGGGGATGCTGGTTGCTAAGAACATTATCCTCCTGACCTGAGATCTGTCACCGTCTGCTTTGTGTTTCGGCTCAAGTAGTTGTTCTCTGTTATGTGAATGGAGAGACTCTGTCTGCATAAAACCAACACACGGGGCAAATCTGACAGAATATGGAGACCTGGCGCTACATGATTGGTTGCTGGGTTTAACTTAGTTCATTCTTTTACTTAACTTTGCTCTCTTGATGCAAACATTTTGAAAATATTTTTAAGGAGACTGTCGAGGCTTTCTTGTAAACTGTCCAACAGCCTTTATGCTTTATTCAGTTTTTTTCCACTTGGTGTTGTAGCTTCTTTCTTTTGTTTTGCCTTCTAAATACAGCTGTCATTGTGAAATTAAAAGCTGTACGTTCATTTTAAAATGCAGCACATGCGTGACACAGTCACGGCTTAATGCAACATAATCTGGGAATGAACTGCCTTAAACCTTGCGATCATCATATCTGAGACAAAATACTTACTGGAGACATCATGAATCTGTTACTAGAGCCCCTTATACTAAATTTGCTACATGTATATTTTGATCTATTTTCTCCTTCATGTGTTGGAATATTTCCCTGATGAGGCAGGAGCATGCCAGAGCTTTGAAGGACACACAGATTTATCTGAAACTTGCAAGCGACAATCATTTGTGAAACATGGCGCTCGACTACAGGCGATATGTATCTGAATAATGCTCGCAAATGGCCTTTGTAAAACAGGCCCCTAGATAGTATTTCATTATCTCAGCGGTACCTGACGCAAAACACCCTCACCCCCACAGCCTCTTGCATTTTTTATAATTATGCTGTTTGAAGTCTGAAAACCCAGCACACACTTCTGTACTAGTTTCACTATAGTGCTACTATAGAAGTAACTTTTTGCAACTTGCAAATGAGCCCAAAAAAACCCCAAATTAAAACATGACTGGCATTGCCTGTTAAAAGTGATTTATTTCCCCCACTGGGTTTACTGGAAACGTTCCTAGTTGCTCGTAAAGAAGTGAACGGGGTCCATGATCCGGAGAGGTTTGGCAAAACTGACTTAAAAATATCTCCAATCTTGGCAAGAACACGTAGAAACTGCCCTAATTAGCTTTAATTAGATGAAAAGTATCAAAACTAAATAAAAAGCTAAATTGTACTTGGCTTTCATTTCTGTTGGGAGAGGATATTTTATGTTTTATTTTATTTATTTTTGCAGGATCGCTGCTACTCCCCGACCCGCCCCCCTCCCATGTGTTACCTCTGTACTGTGGGCGGAGGGCGCGGTTGTTGGGGCAGTCACGGCCCTGCTTGCTGAAGTTGATATTGGTCCGGATGCAGCGCTGCAGCAGAGGCTGGGTGGGCCGGGTGTTGTCGCTCATGCTTAAGAAGATCTTGTAGGGCTCGTTCTGACTGAGGAGGCGCAGGGAGTGCATCTGTGGAGGAGAGCCGGGCGGGAAAGAACAACACGCTGCGATGGTTCATTCAAGTTTAACAGTTCAAATGACAAATAAAACTTGGTTTGACTCTGTTCAGTTAGTTCAAGATGGAAAGTCAGGTTCTGATTTTAACATCTTTTTAACCTCAATTTCCAATTTGAAATGGAAAAAAAACAATATTCATTCAAAACAAGGAAAAGTCTTTGTTGTTGCACTTTTTCTGTATAGGTTTGGCATGTCTCTGTATGACTTGCTTAAAGACAAAGGTTCAGGCTGCATGTTACCAGTGATGAAACATGCAAAATACATGGATGTAAAGAACCAGCATCTCTTTCAGCTCTTTTATTGCAGTGAAAGCCTGTCAGTTCAGCTACACCACAACTGCAGTCTGTCGGCTGCTCCAGCACTTTCTACTCTGGTGATATAAACCAGTCGATTAAATCACTTTTAACCTATGGGAATACTGCCTCCTCTGCAGCCGTCCGCTGTGATTGTCTCCTCAGCTAAGTAGTGCTGGGAGCAACCCAGTGTAATGCCATCATAAGTGCTGCCACCATGTAGAACACCTGAGACGATCTGTGGTGTGATGAGGTTTTATGAACTGTACGCAGGACACACACTTTTCCATCCACAGACTGTGTCGAAAATATGCTGTCACATCTCACACATGACAAAGAAAAGGATCAAAACATGTTGACATGAGACTCATGTAAGCTGATATCGATGCTTATTGCAGGTAACCAATAAAAGGGGTGTATATAGCCCAAAGTGAATTTTTATGAATAAACTAATGGAATTTCATTGCTGAAAGTATTATAGGATTGCACTGAATTGAAAAACTGAGGCTTAGCTAAAGACTGAAGTTAAGTTACATTGCTGAAAAATATGGAGTTTGCTTTGTTGACATGCATTTAATGAAGGACTGGACGAAGTTCTCACAAGTGAAAAAAGGGCGAAGGGATGGCCCTGCATGAGAAATCCTACTTTTGTTAAAGTTCCTGACTATCAGCAGTAAAATGAAGGCGAAGCTAGATAATGATAAGGATAGATAAGATAAGGAAGTTCTTTGGTCCTTACCACTGATACATTATTAATATGACATGATTAGATTATTGATACTGAAGCATCAGTCACTGAAAGTAGAGCTAGTTTAAACTACTTTATATAATCCATGGTGCAATATACAGGGACAACTGATGAGATAACTGAGATAGGAAATGAAAAAAGAAAAAACTAAGCTGTGTTTTTTTAGACTTTGGGACTTCTTTTTTCAATGTCCTCGTGATTTTTTTGGATCACATCAATATCTCACCACTGTGGAAGCTGTTCTTAAAAGAATTTGGACTACATTTTTAGTCTTAATCTTTTTTGAAAGCTGAAATTTTAAATCTTTTCGCAGCAGTCTGAATAACTGTAAGTGCTCCTTTTACTGAGAACTGACAGTCTACACAAACTAAATAATACCTGTTTTTAAAATTAAAGGACTTCATTTTTTGTTAACAGATGCTTAAAGATGACTATGGACAGGAGTTATTAAAGCACAATGGTTTAGCATAGAGCCATATCTAGGCTAAAATCAATTAATAAAACAATAATAGCACATAAAATATATCTCACTGCCCTCCTCCCTAAAAAAAGAAGTAATACTTTATTTATAAAGTTAAATATCAATATTATTCTTATCTCATTTATATTTAGGCTACCTATGAAAAAAAGATTGAAATTGTTATTAAAATGTGTTTTGGACAAAATTCTTGGATTTGATTGTCTGTACATCAGTGTGACAGGACCATTTTTGTCCTGAAGCTTTTTATCTTCATCTTGTTGAAACTGTCTTTGTGGGTTTACTTTCTTTGTTCTACTCTTACATTCTTCTAGCACTGCATGAGGACTTTCTTGTGACTCTTAATTTGTAACAGATTGGAAATTCATGCAGCGAAGCACAATGCTTGCGATAAAAGGTCAGTTATTTAAGTAAAACTAAAATGATTTATTTTATAAAACACTCCAAAAAATACAACCACACAAAAACATATTTGTCAGATCAACAAAAGAAACGTAATGTCTCACCTTAAACATTACAGCAAGGAGATAAAAGGATTGGCAGGGGAAGAGAGGAAGGACAAAAGACCATGAAAGTTATGTAGTGAATATTATAATGAGGAAAAAATGATAAAATAGAAACATACTGTAAAAGAGGGATGAAAGAGAAAAGCATGATACGGGAATAAAAAAAGAGAGGGAGATCAGACAGGGTTGATAGACAAGTGAGAACAAAGGATGGGTGAGTGAGAGTGGGAGTAAATAAAGTGAGAGCAAATGGCAGATGGTGTGTGGGAGTTGATTACTTTGATGCATGCAGGTGAGTGCAGTGCTGGATTGTAATGTGTTGCACTTTGACGTTGAGCTTCCTGATATGAAGAGCTGAGGTTTGAGTCTGATCCATCCAGCTGCTCCTCACCGACATAAAAAGCTTTCTGGTAGAAAGCCACCACAACATCATGTGCAGGCATACAGCCACATCACTGTGACTGCATGCAGATGATGACATGTTTTACATCACCTACTAAATCTGCTACATTCTTTAAAAATAAAGAAGCACAAACACATTTCTTTCAAGCATTAAGACTACTGAGATGTAAAAGCAGGTGCTCTTTGACAGATCATTTTGTGTGCTATGTCTACTCCACAGACACTGCATTTCATTACATTCCTGTTACAACACAGCCTCTTTAGTCTAAACCACTCAGGGAAAACTAGATGCTTTCTGTTACAGGTTATGAAGTCGTAATTTGCAATTCAAAGCTGTTTGCGCCCTGTGCTGGCGAGATATTAGAAATTACATTTCTGCCCTAATCAACAGGATGAGTGTTGTTGTTCTTATGGCACATTTACATATCCTACACTAACGTACCTGCATCTGTGTCACGTAGATGGGCTTGTTGATAAGTATCCAAGTGGACGTCTCGTAGCATGGAGGGATGGTGATTGAGCCCTCATAGGTGATGTAACGTGTGGTGTCAGGGTAAAGGTCGGCTATGTTCAGGCCCATCAATAAGAACGCATCATCTAGACAGAGAAAAGAAGAGGCAGACAGAGGGAGTGTTAAACTGATGAAGCTTAGTGTGAAAGTTTGTTATGTTGAAAACTATTAACAGGAACTCTCTGTCAGTGGAAAAGAGGGGAGAGATGTGTCTATGTGTGTGTGTGTGTGTGGTTTATGTAGAACACCACATCAGGGTATAAATCTATAATGTTTGGACCAATTACAGGGAATGATTTGCCTGAGAAAAAAACAGATTTGTAGCGAGGAGAGTGTGTGTTGTATTAATTAGGGCCAAAAATCTGTTCACACAGTCACGTTGTGGTTGCTCACCTCCTGTTTATGGACAAACTGCTGTTGCCACAGGCTAAACAATTCAATTTTAAGGTTCAGACTTGCTTCTTGGTTTAGGTTGGTTCAAGTCTTCAGAGAAATAACAAATATAAGTCGATGTAATGTCCTCCGCAGAGACAAAAACAAGTTTCTGTGTGCATGTGTGTGTACCAGTCGCGTAGCTCTGCTATGTTTAGCCCCATTAACGAGGAGGAATTCTCAAGAGGGCTGTAAATCTTCACTGCAGAGGTCGGAAAACAGATTTTGGCAATGTAGCCTTGATTTGTATGAAATTTAGCATGCTTCTTGCTAAAGGAAAACTGGAAAATTAGTGTGTGTGTGTGTGCAAGTGTTTTTGTGTGAGAGAATGTACAGAGCGTAGACTGGATTCCCCATTTTGAGGAATGAACTGTCTTAAAAAGAAAGGGGAGATTAGTGTGCCAAGTTTAGACCAGGTTTTTGCCGGTGATGCTCTATGACTGTTACAACATATCTTTGGGTTGGTGCACTCTTTAGGTCCAGACTTAACTATGTACCAACTATCAGATGGATTGTCTTAAAATTTTGCAAAGACATTCATAGTCTGCAGAGGGTGACTCCAACTGATTTTGGTGATTCCCAGACTTTTTAATGAACACCAGAATGAGGTTCACAATCGTGATTTTGTGTGATGGGGAAAAATAGATTTTGTTCAGGCAGTGATCGATTGTAACATTTAATGATCCTGATTTCACATTTTGTACAAACACCTGATCAAGGTTTTATTCTAAATATCTAGATACCTGTGGCAAATTTAACACTAAATTCCTTTTTTTTTTTTTTTACCAGATAACTAGTATCTGCAAAAATAATACCCATCAGTAGTTTGTGTGAAGTGCTTATTGCAAATGTTAGTATGATAATATGCTAAACTATTTAGCTTAGCAAACTAGCATGTCTCACACAGATGACCATGGAAAATAGTTTTCCTGCTAACCATTAGTATGTTAGCATTGTCACTGTTAGGTTGTTAGCATACACATGTTAGCTTTTAGCTCAGCCTCACACAGCTAGCATTGCTGTAAACTCTTGTCAGTAAAATAACCGATTCAAACACCGCTCAGCCAGTGGATGCGTTTAACTGAGCATTATTTGTTTTGGTTAAGGCCGGAATGTTGCTAAAAAACTCTGCATTGATGTAAGAATATGACTGATTCATATCTGTTGTCCGAAGCTGCTTTGTGCTGGAAGAAAAGCTTCTCCTTCAGTTCATTAAACCCCTGCAGACATTTGAAGGCAGCACATGTTGATAAATCTGCAGCCTCTGTTTGGAGAAATGCATTACACATAGTCTTCCGCTGTGTTTATCTTGATTAAATCATGTGCAAATGACACCAGGCTGCTGCAAAACAAGCACACACACTTCGACACACATCAGACCGATCTATCATAGCTCAGTGTTCTGCTGTTTATGTTCGGAACGTCAGATTACGCGAGCTCAGTAATCCCTTGTCACAGCCTCCTTTCTATTAAAGAAGAGGATCGTGCTTTAGTCTTGAAAGACATTACAAAGAAAATCCTGGTGTGTTACGTTTTTAGTTTTGATGTAACCTTTACAACATGAGATCCAGTAGAATTATGACTAAAATAGCACCTGTTTGGCGTGACTGTAGAAAGGGCTTTGTCGGGCTATTCTTTATTTATTCCTTTCTTAATCATCTCATGTGATAAAGGTTTTGAAGACCCTGGTCCTGGCCTCACTTAAATTGCACATGATATCATCGCTGTAACCTCTGCAGTTTGCCTGCCAGCCTCATCTGGGAGTGGATGATGCCATAAACTACCTGCTGCAGCAAGCTCATTCCCATCTAAATGGAACTGGTTGCACTGTGAGAATCACATTCTTTGATTTCTCTAGTGCATTCACTACCATCACGCCACTACTGCTACTGATGGAAACTTGCAAGTAGATGTGTCCACTATCTCCTGGATTACTGATGACCTGACAGGCAGACTGCAATTTGTCCAATTGGGCAGTCTGAAATGGTGTTGAGTACTACAGGAGCTCCACAGGGGACTGTGCTGTCTCCCTTCCTGTTTATTTGCTACACTACAAACTTTCAGTGCACCTCTGGGTGATGTCTTGCAGAAGTTTTTTGACAACTTAAAGTTACAAGGTTACAAAGTAATTTATTCATCTCTGTGCAACACAGACTTGCACAACAAAATAAAAGTTTGTAGTCATTTATTCAATGTAAAACAACAGAATAGGATAAAACAAAAAAAGCAATATATACTGTTATATACACAGAGCCAAAACAGTATTAAAATAAATGTGGATAAGATGTCCTCACTACTCCTATGTATAGTGAGAGAGGATATTGATGTGGTGGAGGACTTTGAGTATCCTGACGAGCACTACAAGTACATCCGCATTGACACTGAGACTAAACTGGATCACTGAATGAGCCTACCCAGTATGCCTTGCAGCACCACCCACCTCTACTCCGCCTCTAGATTATTATAACCTCCAAGGTATTGGCTATAATGCTAACCTGCACCAGTAACTGGGGAGACCAAGGAAGAGAGTGACTCAGCCATAGCAGCAGCAAGTAAGCTGGCACCTGCAGGGGTTGCTAGCTAGCTAGCAAAGATGTAATGGTTGCTGACTGAGGTGGCCACTGGTCTTGTAGGCAAGTGGCCTTTATTTCCCTGTTGGTGGTTTGTTTATTAAATTTAACAACACATATTGTAATATAAATTGAATGAAAATCTATGACTATCTGCCTTTTTCTCCTGTGGGTTGTTAAGTGTCAGGCACTTTTGTTATTACTGGGGAATAGCTGTAGAGTTAGCAGGGCGCTTATTGCTTAAGGTGCCATTCACATGATCGGCACAAACTAAGTAACAGCTACGTTACCTGTTAGCTAAGTTACCTGTTAGCTATGTTACCTGTCTATCAGCAATAACCAGCATGCAAGCGAACCCAGCAGTTCGCTACTAGCTTTAGCTGTCCACACCCAGTGCTGCTTGTGCTCTCCTCTCTCCCTTTCAGTTCTTCATCCCCCCCCCAGACCTCATCAGGATCAGGGGCAGCCACTTATTCTATTACGCCTCAGCAGCAGCTCCCTTCCCTGACCACAGACACTCTTACAAGAATAATAATTACTATAACTAAAACACCCTAAAAAAGAAAAGGCAGATAACCACATGTTCATGTTAATTTTGTAATGGACATTTGTTTTGTGATATTTAAACGCACCATTTTAACAGGGATATAAAAGCCTCTCATCTGTGGGACAGGTCAATTAAGAGAGCTATGGCAAGCTCCCAATGGGGTCTATAAGAGTAACTGGCTAACAAGCAAGTGAGAAAGCATACTCAGTAGGCATGTCTAACAAGTTTGGTTTCACACCAACAGGAATCATTATAATAGGGGACTCAGCAGACTCTATATCTAACGTGTCATCAGATATGTCATCCAGGCTCCAATCCTGCAGGAGATGCAGCACTGAGGCTGCAATGACACTTAAATTGGTATTTAAATTAATTAGTGATATTTCCAGATATGTTGTAGGATCCCTTATCCATTGACCAGGACATATATGTCCATGACATATTAGATCTTTTATTTATACTTTGTCATCGCTATCACACATAAAGATCCAAGAATCTCACACCGTCATTTTTAAGTGACAACTAAGGGGAATGACAATGTATGTGTCTGTGTCAAAAGGCCTATTCAAAACACTGCAAATGTCAATAAACGCACAAATGTTCCTACTGACAGTCTTATATATGTGTCATGACTATTTCTGTGCCTAGATTCTTACATAAAACCTATAAATGTAACAGCCTGAGGTCTTTGTTGATGCTTAGTTCAGTTGCTGTGTGGAGATTTCTGGTAGCTATGGGCCACAATGCCGTGCGCCCAGTTTAACTTGGACACTATATTTACAAATTGATCATGTTTTATTTTCTTATTTCTTACAACATTAAAAAAAACTTTGTTGTCAGTCTCATATTTTTTTCAAACGTCCTTTTATATATCTGATAACTTAAGAAACGTTCAAGCAGCCTGTAAGTGAAATAGTCAAGTAAATTTTTGCACACAGTTCAAACCTACCATGAGGAAGCTGTGAAAAAATGTGACATGGCCCCAGTAACTTGTAGTACAACACCTAATGGTTTATTACAGTCTACAGACATCAAAATACCCATCACAACACTGTAATATTGTTCAATGCTTAACAATAATAAAACATAAATGTAAGTGAATTGTGTTGTTATGTATTGTGGCCATAAAATAGCTTTGCAATACATATCGGAATTACTGGCTTTATTTCCTAGTTTTCATTATTCATACCCACCAATATCAGATCGTGAACACAGGCAACACACACCAAGAAAGAAAAAAAGAAAGAGACAAAAAAGAAAGAAAGAAAGAAAAGAAAGAAAGAAAAAAGAAAGAATGAAAGAAAAAGAAAAGAAAGAAAGAAAGAAAGAAAGAAAGAGACAAAAAATAAAGAAAGAAAGAGACAAAAAAGAAAGAAAAAAGAAAGTGAGAGACAAAAAAGAAAGAAAAAAGAAAGACAGAGACAAACAAGAAAGAAAAAAGAAAGAAAAAAGAAAGAAAGAAAGACAGAATGAAGAAAGAAAGAGACAAAAAAGAAGGAAATAAAGAAAGAAAGAAAAAAGAAAGAAAGAAAGAAAAAAGAAAGAAAGAAAGAAAGAAAGAAAGAAAGAAAAAAGAAAGAAAAAAGAAAGAAAGAAAGACAGAATGAAGAAAGAAAGAGAAAAAAAAGAAGGAAATAAAGAAAGAAAGAAAAAAGAAAGAAAGAAAGAAAAAAGAAAGAAAGAAAGAAAGAAAGAAAG
>JAUZTA010000011.1:19358383-19368653 GCA_034780835.1 Ctenochaetus striatus | reverse complement strand
TGGAAAACTACAGAGAATTTTATTGTATAAAGCAAATGGAGCTAAAAAAAAAAAGTAAACTAAAGTTAATATGAGCAAAATCCAGATTGTATTTTATTTTAAATGATGCTAAATAGAAAGTTTTTGTTGTTGTTTTGTTTTTGTTTGAGTTTCTAAAAACCAAACAAAAGAGTCGACTCACTGAACTGACCGATGTGAGTGCTGCCAAACACACCGCCAAACACACCGCCAAACACACCGCCACACACACCGCCACACACACCGCCACAGTGCCGTTTTGAGAAACCAAAGCCAGCTTGTCTTGGCATTAATAATTAAAGAAGACTGTTTTACTGAAAGTCAAGATTAAAAACTATAAGGATTATCTTGCTCAAGGGTGCTGTGTGTAGAAATAAAAGAAGGCCAGATTTCAGCAGCCAGTCAGGCATTTCAAACCAGCAGCCTTGAAACAGCAAAATAAAGATGAGAATGGTCACATGCATGTTATTTCTGACGCTGCAGGTCTCCAGATTAAAGCAATGAAAACAAAAGAGTTCATCTGATGATGTTGTGAAGTAGCTTTGATCCTGATTTTTTTTTTTAAACAGCCACCATTGCAGGTAAAAATCTATCAAACTAGAATATTTTTTAAAAAATTCACTTCACATTGAGCTGTTAGCTGACCTCGTTCCTCAGTCTGGCTGCTGTTCCCCAGAAAGTTGGCGACAGGTTACCAATCTGAAACTCAGCATTCCTTATACATGATTTAATATCTCTTAGGATTTGAACATTGTTGAAACTTCTGGAATAATCTAAGTACACACCTCAACAAATATCTGATAAATTCATATTCCATTTAGACATTTTCATGTGGGAATGTTACACACATTAAACTTAAATTACAAAAAGCCTCCTTTATGAGTTCAGACGATCTGCAAACAAGAGACAAACATTTCATTTTCTTCAGTCTTTCTCTCCCCCTTTCTTTAAAATTTTCTCTATTCATCTTTGGCTGTAGCTGCCGGAGAGCTGAAAGGTACACTGGTCCAATCCCCAGAGCTCTCCTTCCCTTCCTCATCCTCTCTTTTATCCGCCCCTCTTTCTCGCTTTAAGGCCAGCAGTGGACACACACACAAAAGAAACACACACAGCTAGAGCTTGTGTGGAGATATGTCGGGAGGAAAGGGCAGCTCCCAGGAGCTCTCGCTTTTCTTCTGTTCTCCTCTTCATCACCAAACCCACTCCTGTCACTTTTTTCCTTCCTTCTCATCCTCTTACTTTTTTTTTCTGCCTTCATTCCTCTTTTTAAACCCTTGTTCTAATGGCCAGGCAGGCACAGACACAGACACACATCCAACGGAGATGTGACAGAAACCACACAAACACGCTGTCTTATTTGTTTCCTGTGGTGCTGCTGTGACATAATCCAAATGTCCTCAAAATCTCACCACATTTCATCTGCTTCCATCCTTATTCAAACCAGCTCAGAACATGAGGAAAATCATGATAATGTACAAACGTGCTGCAAAGAGGACAATAAAAATGTTTTGGAAAACTCTAATGTTTTAGTTCCAGCAAAAACACTCACAAGCCAGAATAACTGAGGGAGAGGCTTCAGGGTTAGCAGGGAGACAAGACACTCAATTACTGTATCTGACAGGAACTTTAAATGTTTAAATCTCTTTAAAAATATATATTTTGTGAAGAATACATAAAGCAAAAATAGATTCATTTTTGTTCAATCTTAACATTCTTCACAGCAACAAATACTTTGCTATCTTGACGCTGGGCGAATAACCTGTGTGTAGGAGAAAACTCTGGACAAGAGTGTGGCAGTTTGACAGTCTGCTGCATCAAAACAGCTCCAAACTCCAACTCTGAATGAAGGACATATTCTAGTCCTGGTACTTTGCAGCCCAAAAATGTCCACATTTGTTTTTCTTTTTTTAATTTTTTTTGGGGGGGGCTTTTATGGCCTTTATTTGACAGGACAGATGTAAAAGGGGGAGACAGAGAGAGAGGGGGTAGTGACACGCAGCAAAGGGTCGGAGCCAGATTCGAACTCGCGACCACCACATTGAGGACTAAGCCTCCGTACATGGGACGTCTGCGCTACCGATCGAGCTAAACCAGCACCCAAAATGTCCACATTTGTAGCATCGTTGTCACACAGGTGGGCATCTTTTTTGTTTCATCTTGATTTGGATCATGTTTAAGTAAATAATAACTGATCACATTAAGACAGACCTTTTCTGCTCTGTTGTAGACACTTTGGATTTTTTTTAGTGGGTGTTGGTCTCCCTACCAGGGCTGTATCTTGTCATAGTTAAGTTTAAATGATATTTAATGGAAGGAGTCAGAGGATACAGCCAGGAGGCTGAGAGTCCTCAGAGTTGTGTCTCTGCTCTTTGCAGATGATGTTGTTCTGTTAACTTTGTCAGAAACTGAACTTTAAGCATCAGGGCCATTTGCAGCTGAGTGTGAAGTGGTTCAAATAAGCGTATTGACGCAGCATCAGCAGTAGTGTCGTTGTAACAGACTGATTTGCTAGCTGGAGAAAAACCCGACCCTGAATATATTCAAAGCTGCTCCAGTTCAGCAGATGGCATACACAGAACTTCATGCTATCCTGTTAAAAAGTAACAACTTCATGAGCCGATAAATTATGAACGTTTCATCTAGTTCAGCTGCCCACATGTGGTCTAAAAAAATCAAAAACGGCTTTTATGTTTTTTCACAATCAATATGTTAGTAATATTAAAAGTGACTTTAAGAATAATATTGAACTCTTCAGCTACCAGTTTAAATTACTGAAAAAGCACCATTGCTAATTCCTTGTAACGCTTTTCTCTCTGTGAAATCTTTTCATTTTTCGATTAAACAAAGGAAATGCTTCTTAAAATACGATCTTTGCAACACATGAACTCGTCATACAAAAATCATTCACAAAGCTGCTTCCTATTGAGTCCGTTCTGTTTGTTTGATCTTTGCCTCATCCTGCCTTTGAAATCTGCTCATGGTAAGCTGGAAGCAAAGACACGAGGTATTTGTAACTGAGACATTTTAGGTTTGTAATTTAATCTCTGACTGTCTGTTTTTCAGATTTACAGGTAAATGCTCACAGGGGAAGCAGCCTCCTCAGAGTCGTCTCTGGGCACAGTGCACAGTCAAGATTTCCTCTGAGCTTTTCAATAGGCCTCAAATCAGAAGCAAATGAGTGACAGCAACATCTTCAGGCCATTCAGGCTGGAAGGAAGAGTGAGCTGGAGGGAATGAAGCCAGAGAAGAGAAATGAGAGGTATTACAAAGAGAGTGGGGAGAATGAGTGGCTGGGGAGGAGATGAGACAGAGATGTGGCGAAAGAGAAAAAGACAGAGAGAAGAGGCGAGGGGAAAGTGGACGAGCCACCAGCATTCATCCATTATCCACAACTGCTTATCCATTCTAAGGTCTTTGTTGGCTGGTGGGGTCTCAGCTGACATTGGGCGAACTGCAGGATACACACTGAACAGGCTGCCTGTGCATCACAGGGCTGACACAATGCAACAAACAACTGCCTTTAAACCTAACCTGCATCTTTTTGGACTGTTGGAGGAGGCCAGAGACAACCTGAAAGAACCAACGCAGACACAAGGAGAGCATGAAAACTCCACACAGAAAGACCAGAACCCACAAACCCCCTGTCTGACAGCTTACGGTGCTAAACTACTGCACAGTGAACTACTGCGCCGTCCACAAGATACGAACAGTTCAGGGAAAAGGGAGAAATGGAGAAGGAGGAGAAGAGCTGAAAGGGCAGAGGAGATGTGAGAGAATAAAGACAAGAGAAGGGAGAAGATAAAAGAGACAGAGAGACAACCAGACACAAATGTGATCAAATATACATAGAGACTATAAATCTGCAGAATGAACTTGATACTCCTCACAGCCTGACACAGAAAAAGATGGAGGGATCAGAAAAGTGATGATGGAGAAAACGGAGTGGATACAAACACAGGACAGTTAAATAGTGAAAAACATGAGTTGAGTATGACTGAAAAATGTATAAAACTGAAACCAAAGGAAGCGATATTGTCGACCAGTGTCGATGACACTTGATAGTTTCAGCTGCTGCAGACTCACAATTTTGCACTGTGTGTGACAAACTCAGAGACTGAACTGAGATCTTTACAGTGTGATAGTTGAAAACTCCAGAAAACAACAGTTTTTGGTGGCAGCCTGATTACTATCTAAAATCCACAGTTTCACCCCGGAAATGAGATTATTTGCAGCACAAACAAAATGTTGGTTTCATCTGTCAGACACATTAGACAAGAAAATACAACACAGTCCACAAAATGACTGTTTTACAGAGGGCTTATTCTTTCTCTGTACAAATGACACAAGTTAAAGTATTAACACCCACATCAGCCTTTAACATGCAAGTATATCACCTGGATAAAATAAAATGCATGTGAGCATAAATTCAGGTATGAATGCAAGCAGATGGGATTTGCCCATCTTGAGATGGTTGAACTCACACATGATTAGAACTTATCCAGGTGTTGTAAGAATAAACTCTGCAACATTATTTTTAAGGATAGGTTCACAGTTTTTTCAAGCATATTTTTAAGAACAGTGACACTGAGCCTAAGAGACTGAAAATGAGATTTTCTTGTTTACATCCTTCCTTCAAATGTAAGTGATGTTGGACAAGATCCACAGTCCAAAGTTTATCTGAAGCACATATGAGGCCTGAGCATTCTGAGTTTGACAAATCAAGTGAGTATCTACCAGAGTCATGGTCTTTCTGTTATGAAATTCCCTCATGGTGTTATTATCCCTCCACTGCAGCTCAGGAAAATACTGTCCAGGGAAACACAAAGAGGGAGTTTTGCACAGAGAGACAGTTAGCTTGAAAGATATCCATGCTGATCAACTCAGACTGCTGAAGCCTCATATTAACCTCCTAACTTTTAGTTGCCCGCCAAAAGCTAGCAAGAGTAGCTTACAAGTCTTCCCATGCATAAAAATGAATGCCAAAGTCATCCACTGCAGAAGGGATCAGCTTTAAACAATGCAGCAGCCTTGCTTCACTTGGCCTGGGAAGCACCATGTGGACTTAAATTTTTACCAACCATTTCCATCTCACTTCTGTATTGAGATGTGGGCCAAAATCAAGAAAAAGGACACATTTATTTCTGTGTATAGGAGGGCTTGTTGACTGGATGTCACTCACACAATTACATTATTGAGAGACAGATCTCAGCACGTTACACAGGTTTTTCCACCGTAAATGTTTTTTATTTAAGTATTTGAAAGTGATGATTAGTGCTGGACAAAAATGAATTGCTAAGAAAAAGAGAAATAATACATTCTACAAGAGAATTTTTAGCCCTTATGAATATCAAATGTGATTACTGTTCCTGGATCAGAAACAGACAGACATGCAGATTGAGCCATGCTAGCTGTTTCTCTGTTTCCTGTCTTTATGCCAAGCTAAGTGAACTGACTGTCAGCAGAAGTTGTTTTTTGTGTGCAGACATGTAAGAGCAATATCAGTTTTCTTATCTTATTCTCATCAAATGCATGCATAAAATGTCTGTTGGCAGAGTCTACCAGTCTTATTAGTTTCTCTCATAAAAAAATTCCCCTCTTAACATTGTCCATTGCTTTTCTGCAGTCTGCTGACCCCGCGTCCCTCTCAAATATGCTGCCTAATGTGTTAATGTGCTTGATTAAGTCTTGCTTACTTCAGAGGGAGCACAAAACCAATGCTCTGCAGAAACACTGGATATGCAGAGCAACACGTAAATACCTACTTAAACATTATAAACTCTCATCCTGTGCAGGACTGTCTCATCACTGTATGGGAGACAGTCCTGCAAGGTCCCATAAAGCTCAGTTCTACTGGTCTAACCTTTGTGTCACATGTTGAAAAACAGCCACTACAACTGTTGTTTTAACCAACCATCAGTTACCAGCAGGTATTGTCCAGCTTCCAGCCTCAGGGGTCAGTAATAAACTTTATTCTCTTGGTGCACCACAAGGAGATGAAGAGGATGCCTCATTCAAACACAGATAAGACTGATGCTTTATCAGAAGTTTTTAAAACTATATTGAAGGTTTCCCAAGAAAAAGGAGTAAAATGGTGAAACTAGCCCCTTAGTTTTGCAAATATATGTGTGATCAGCCTCCAAACCCCTGATAGCAGTGCACAGCCACCTCCCAAAGCTGTTCTATGGCCCCCTCCAGGACACTCTGGGAGGCAGTGGATGAGAAGTTTCAAATGGGGCTTTTATACAGTGCATTCACAACTGATTATTTTTCCATCCAATAATGTCAGCTAGGAAAAGAGGTTGGAGGAATGGTGATGGAGGGGTTACCGCAGTAACCAGGTGGACCTGAACCCAACAAATCCTGAGGGTGTTTTTGCCTCAGTAGCTGCTGAACAAACCTGTGAAATCAAGCAAAGGAGCAGACATGCATGTTCCTATGTACGTCTGCCAAAGGCCCTCCATTGTTCCATGGCATCTGTGGCGCATACTGTATTTTGTGTTATATTTAGTTTTGTATAATTTAGGTTGCCAAAGTGATAACTCACAGGCGAAACACAGTGGCACTGCCAGGCTCCTTCCTCTCTGCCTCCTTTTATCCATCATTCGGAGTGCCTCAGTGTTTACAGCAAAGTAGCACTAAAGTTGCATCATTTTGCTCCCTCTCCTTCCCTGCAAACTCCATTGGGTCATCTAGCAATACTCTCACTCAACAAGGAATAGTGATTTTTGTTTTGGCTCTAAGGCTGGCAGACGCCCATCTCTAAGTATTTTCCTTTTCAAAACACCCACAGCTCTGCCCCTCTTATCTCAGCCAATTGCCTGCGTGCCTCATGTGGCAGCAAAGGTGATCACAGAAAAATGTAAGCACAACATGACACTCAACACTGACCTGAGTTCTGAATATCATTCTATTTTTTTTCTTTTTTATGCTGACTACATTCCCACTTTATTCCCCTAAAACAGCTCGAAGCAGACATTTTTCTCCTATGCTGGCACAGCACTAACACAAAGCGTGGAAAAAGGTGTAGTATAAGAGGAGACTGAGGATTAAAAAGCTTGTAGTCAAAGTCCGGCTACGCTCACTGATGTGATGAGCCTACTGTCAGTCTCAAATTTCCCAGAAGGCCTGTCACACCCTTCACACACTTTTTCATTTGGAAATATTACGGTCTCATTCTAAAACAGGAAATATGCCATTTAAATGGAAGTATAACTCAGAATGAAACTCAGTTGATTCAGTGAATTATTAATTAAAGCTCTTGGTCCTTCTCTATATGTGCAGAGCTGCAGAGAGGGAGTTCAGATGCAGTGACTACACAACGTAATTAACTTGGCTCAAGTTAATTAATTGCATGTGACAATAGAAGTGTAGAGGTGTGTGAAGTGTGCCTCATCTACATCATCTCATCAACTCATTAATAAATGCCTTGCCTGATAACTGGCCTTCATGCAGGCCTAAGAAAGACTAGTATTAGGCTATTGGATGATTCTGCAAAATCCAGCATTAAAATAATTTCTTCTCTCTACATTGTTTGTGTATTGCAAATACATTATGATAAGAAGGCGGAAGGTCCTGGTTCTGGTTTACAAAACAGCTGACATTAGCTTAATGGTAATGGGACATCTAACCATCCATCCACCACACTGACCAGCACACCCTTTCTTTCTGCGTCACACTGTTTTCTTATTTGCACAGAGCAGTACCAGTGGATATAAATCGCTGAATATCTGTCCTATATTAATGAAATTCTTGGGAATACTGAGCTGCCTTTGTAGTTGCAAGTGTTAGAGAATCCCACCAACTCATTAACACAGGAAGCAGTAATGCACAATAAATCCTTAATGATATTACAGTTATAATCCGTAAGATTTCAATTACATTTAGCCCCATTTTTGATACTATTTATGGGCTACATTTTTTCAGCACATATTTCCATACAGTAATGACTTCTCTACATGTAATTGTGTACATTAGTAAGAACTGTCACACGCACACAGGATAAACAGGAACCCATGCATACATGCATCCAATTTCCTCCTGCACGACTTTTCTTCACAGCACACAACCAGAGGGGCTTTTATTGTAAAACAGCCTCAGGAAATTCAATGTATGTCACTGAGATCTCTGGAGCTTACCATGGAAGTTGTGTTAAGTCCAAATATATACTATATACTAATAATGTACAGTACATACTGTGTACTCAGTATCACAGTATACTCTTTCAGCTTTGAGAATAAAAAAATCAGTTTACAGTAACAGGAAATGAAACAGTGTCAGTGCAAAAAATGAACACAAAAAGGTTGCAGTTTTTGGATAAGTTAATATTTTTGCAGTTAATTGAAGTTAATTGAGGGAATCTACTTTATCTGGTTTATTTTGTCTTTGTCTTTGTTTAATATCTCAGGCAGTAATGTGACTATAAACAGAGAACATTTTGAGCACAATTTTGTCAGCAGATGAGTAAGAAATGGGAAACTGCGAAGACAAATCAAAGAAGCCTCAGTGAGCTTTTAGATGAAGACCTACATACAAACCAGTGCACACTAGCAAACTCCAACACATCTTTGAGAACAACAACACCTTTTTCAGTGCCGTTTGATGGAAAACTATGCTTAGATCCCGAGTGCTCATAGCATGGCTCAGCAGCACTGGAGACCCTGCCATGTCACTCTCATACAACACACTGACACTTCTGTAATAAGGAAGCAACTCTTGTCAGCACATCTTTCTTAGGATTATCACACATTATATTATTTTTAAGCTATGACACCATGTTCTGTGTGAGGTTGGTGACGGTCTATTACCTGGAACAAAGCTTCCCTGCACCACGTCCTTATACGCCCACCAACTCTCATCAAGCTTGGATGTAATAGGCTGAGCTGCAAGGAGAAAGACAGAAAAAAGGAAATGCTTTTTAGTAAATGAGCTATGTTTGTTTTTCAGATTATTTGGAGTGTAAATAATTCACCGACAGCAATGCTCCCATTGAGCTGCAAAGCTTAAAGAAAGCAAGTGGGAAAATAGTGAAGAAAAAGAAAAGAGAAGAAAGAAAGATAAAAATGCACTCAGCCCAGACAATGATGTAACTCTCACCAATAAAGCTCATCACCGGGGATTTTAAATTCATAAAAAATGTAATCAGGTTTTCACAAGGAACATTATAAGGCAGGAGAAGACATGAAGCAAAACTGCAGCCATGTAGCCATGGCGTGACTTCATCACATTAACGTTTAAGCCAAAGTAATATAATGCAAGGCATTATTTTGTCTTCATTATTAAACAGGTATCATCATCCTAGCAGCCATGTGTGGGGTAAGTGCCTGTGAAGCTATTTTTTATGTAAATGGCCACTCTCATTGAGTATTTTTTCAAGTACATTGAAGCTTGCTAATTGTGTAAGGTTGAATTTTAAGCTTCAATGTACTTAACTTACAACTATGGTCAATGCAGACCTAACATCAGACAAACTAAAGCCTGAGGAGGCAAAGAAATCTGACAGGGTGATGAAGTGACAGGAATAGCTGGACCACAATGGCAGTACAGCAACTTGGAGTGGGTGAGTTAAGAGGAAGATGGCTGGTTTTTACAGAACAGTGAAATAAGTGAACAAGGGACAACTGTCCAGGGAGGCAAGGGTTCAGCTGACTGAGAAAAGGTGTGAAACTGGTAGACAGGTGGGGAATGGCAAGGTCTGAAAAGGTACAAGAAAACACAGGGGCAAGAGAGCACAAAGGTTATGAAAGGGAAGGAGAAGACAGACAGTGTGAGTTATTAATCTATGCTATCTATGAATGGCGAAGGGTTTCTCTTTAATATCTATAATTAAACTAATGGTCTGCTTTTGAAGCTTGTTCAGACTGAGCATCTACTGTTGCAAGTAACACAGCGATAACAAGACACAGATCCAACATCTCAGTAGATTTTTTTTGTGGAACAAAATTAAGTCCATCTAAATGTCAGCCTAATTAAGTACAATGTAGTGTACATATTTCTTGTATGGAGTCATTTTTGTCAAATGAAAAGTCAACACTCAGGTATAAGTCACTAATCTGTGGGCAGTTTTGCCGAGCTCGAGCACAAATCCGACAGTATCTTTGTAAATCAATGATCACACTTACATTCACTCTTATATCAAACCAATCTTCAGATGCCTCTAGAGATGCAAAGAGGTCCAGAGGGAAAGTCTAACTTCAACAACTCAAAAAGTGTTGTTAGCACTAATTCTAACATCAAGAAAACATTTTTATTTATG
>JAUZTA010000011.1:19254073-19264076 GCA_034780835.1 Ctenochaetus striatus | reverse complement strand
TCGAAAGAGCCTATGACAATTTTCCTAGCCTCAGCTGTACTTTGTGGTCAGTACTAATTAGCATATGTCTGCACGCTTACAAACTAAATTATGATGTAAATGTAGTAAACATTACCTGGTTTAGCTCAATGCTGTGCTGTGCTAAATACAACATCACAGAACTGCTAGCGTGGTTGTAAATTCATGGTCCTGTTCACTGTTTCTGCCTTTGATAGACCAAATGATAAATAATTTAATGTAAAAACGAACAGCCACATTGATCAATAATAAAAGTAATCTTTGGTTGCAGCTTAAGTTCAAGTATGCTTATTAGTGTGCAATGGGTTCCATGCTAAATTGAAGGTTATTTGAACCTTGAAACGTACGTCAGTGCTGCACTGGATTTTTACTGGATTTTTTGGGTTGTGTTTGGGAAAAGTCACCACAGATATAGTGTCTTTCCTCCCAAACAACCACAGATCTCAAAAGCTGTTGGAAACTTTCGCTATTATGTGCCAGGTTGTCAATGGCAAAACTCTGAATGACTTGATGAGGATCAACCAAACACAACATCAGTTAATGATGACATCACACAAAGCTTTTGAAGGCCACCCTCGTTCGAGTCTCTTTGGTCTAAACTGTGGTGGAAAATTTGACTTTAGTATTTGGCATGTTGAAACTCAAAGAAACAAATTATAAGGCATGGCTGAGCATCAAAGTACTTCACATAGTGTTTGTTTTTAATAGAGGAGTTTTTGAATCAAAGAAATTACATGTTCCATCATTGTCAAATGTAACTTAAACAGTCATTATGAATCTTCACACCTCAGCTGTGAATTTTCACACCAATCCCACAGTCTGAGTCTGTTGGAGAAGTTAGATGTGTCTGACTGAGTCCACATCTGATTAAATAATCAACTGAGCTGGAAAACCCATTTATCTTTTCTTTGAACCTGTAAAGTGATAAACAGCTAAATCCTTGTAATATTAATAATATGATGGTAGGCACTCCTAGCTGTTGGATTATGGGACAAAGCATCTCAGTTAATTTTTTAAGGATGATGTCTGTGTCTTTGCTGGTGGTGCTTGTTCCTTTTTTGTTTTTCTTTTCTGTTTTGACTAATGCTTATTACCCAGTTCTTCTTCTATGTATTAGCATAAACTGTATGGATATTCTCGTCAAACCAACGAGAAATGCACAACAAGTTAGCATTATTGCTATTACCAGTGCTAAATTTCATTTCAATATTTCATTTCAATAGCACTGCATTAGAGGGGTAAACATTTTTGGAAATATGGTAGCTAATTTTCTTTCTTGGAGGTGAGTGAAAAGATTACAAAAGTATAAAATGTCACATTACCTTTTACAAAACCACAATGTGCCATTTTATACTTTTGTTTTTGTACAAGTTAAACACATAAGATACACTAATAACTTGGATTAAATGAGCTTGAGAGGTTCACTTTGAGGAGTTCTTATCTTTGCGCTGAGACAGGCTATCTGTCTTTTTTGCTAGGCTAAGCTAACAGGTTGTTTGCTGTAATTTTGTATGAACAGAACCAAACTAAGTGGCACTGATCTTCTCATCCCTTTTAGAGTCTTCTAAACTTATTTCATCAAGTATTAAACTATTCCTTCAGTGTGCTTTATCTAATAAGTTGGATTTCTTAAGTTATGTAAGCTAGACACACAACTGCTATCATGACCCTTTAATAATTGAAAACCAGACTAGCACAGAAAATACAACAAAGCAGTATGAAAATTTTAAGATGAAGACTGATCCCATCCAATCCTAATTAGAGAACAAATATGTTCTGAAAGATGGAGGCTACAAGCGTCCTCAGTTGCTTCTGTTTTTGAATGACTTAAAAAATTTGAACAACATGACAGCTACTCAAGAGTGAAGCCAAAACATCTTGATTGCCCCCGTCTAGTCTGTCTGGCTGCAGTGTCAAAAACACCCCCTCTATGTTAGCAGAAGGGACGTGGGTAAAGCTAAAAATGTACATTATACAAGTTTTTATCAAAGATGGTTTCTGTCCTTTCGGGTAGTTGTCATGCTGGTGTTTGTTCAAGTGTTCATTTTCTGGTAAATTTGGTTCTTATTAGTTTTTAAATGCTAAAAAAAGGAGGAAGTAAGGTGATGTTAGGCAACCTGAACCTCATGACCACTACTGTAGAACTAGCATTAGGGAAATTCTGACCTAAAATATGTGCACTTTTTTTATCTAAATTATTAAACTTACTCTGTTATTCTGTTTGCTCACATATGTACAGTATATAGGTGTGTGTGTTTCAGAAGTTTGGTTTCATTATTGTCATGAGAGAAATAGTGACTGGGCCTGATGAAAACATCAGATGTTGCTGACATGCAGATCTGATGTTTTCATCAGGCCCAGCATTTTTTACAGCACAAACTGCAAACGCAATGAGCCAGTAAATTAGATTGTGATCATGAGCACGCTGTTGGATATCTGGGGACTATGGGAGTCTTCTGTATTCGTGTGCTGATTTTGTCACTAAGTAAGTTTGGCATTCAGAGAGGCAGCATAACACACAGGCACACAGGACGCATGAGGTCACAGTGCGTCATCATTTAAATTGGATTATTTTGACAGCTCCTGGAGTGCCATGTGGGTGTTATGAAATACCTGGTGAAGCAGTTCTATTGGATGTAATATTTGGCCATAGGTTTAAGTAATTTTCTCTTTATACACATTTATTTTTTAAAGCTTTTACCTTGCTTTTACTAAGGTTTACTACTTCATCATATATTAGGCTTAAAGTTAACATCCTTTTTATATCTGATTTATTCTCTTGTTTGATTAATCCAATTTAAAAGACTGAAAATTGTGAACAGTAACATCACCATGTATTATAGCCCAACTTGACTCATTCAAGCAGCTTGTAATATCCAACCAACTATACAAAGCTCAACAGTGCTGAATATACAATCATAGAGGGCTATGAACACCAGCAAATATTCATTTTCTAGAGAATGAAACTTGTTAAATTTTTTAGCATTTTTTTAACGAAAAAGCTGATTAAAAAGGGCACTCCAGCAACTGGGTTTGCACTAGGGTTGGACAAGTAAGGGAATTTTGTAAAAATGATGAAATTTGATGTAGCATTGGCAGAGATAAACTGACACTGAGTCTAGCAACACTGGATCCAACATTTCTCGTGAAGCAAATCAATAGGCTCTTTTGTCTAGATTGTACTGCAGGCTTTCTGTTGAAAAAAAAGTCTTGAAGTCTGATGAAATCATCATTTGGTGGAGAACCTTTTTGAAAGGGACAGCCTGGGGTCAACACAAAAAAGAAAAAAGTAGGGCAGGCTGGTGGCCTCTGGCTTTGAGTGACCACAAACAACAACTATTAATTGTCAGCTTTTCTAAATAAAACTAAATATTTAATTAAAAAAAAAACAAGATAGTCCAAAAAAGACTTGAAATTACTTTCTTTTTTTTTACAAAAAGGGTCAGTTGAAAGATTGTTAATTAAAAACAGCCCAGAGAATAACTACAGATACTGCAGCTATATCAAAGTTAAATGTAATTTTAAATGCATATTATCTTAACAGCTAAAACCTTTTATGGATTACTTAATTTACTGAAAATTGACTTGAACCTAATCTGACTATGATTTGTCATTTTATTGTATATTCACCGGTTCTAACTTTTCTCTGATATACATAACAGTAACTTCTTTGGGTTTTGGATTTAGTAAGGCGTAAAAAGAAATTTGAAGCACTGATCTTTTAATGCCTTTTTTTCTGTCCTTTAAATTTAATGGACCAAACAATCAGTTGATGGAAATTAATTCAACGAATTTGTTTGGTGAAAATAATCTTGGTTGCAGCGTCTCTTTTGCCCAAAGAACATATTTTGAACCTTAATCAAAAAAGTGAAAGAGGGATAATGAGGTGTCTGCTCAGTGTTAGTCGGTGCAGCATTTAGCTCACAACAAAGAGCAGTCTGTGGAGGAAACCTTACTGATTTAGAAAAGATAGTTTAAGTGATTATTTCAAGCTCTGGCTTGTGTCAGTGAGACCGACAACAGCTGATGTCTCTTCTCTTATCTTCTTTTTTCCAGTCGTCTCTTCTCTAATCTGGTATAGATTGACCACTTATTTTTTGTCGAGTACAATGGCAACTAATAATAATAATATGTATGATTAATCAATTAGTTGTTTAATCAAAAAATTGTGAAAAAGTCAAGGGCAGGTGATGTTTTCACCTAAAAGAAAAACCACAAAAAGAAAATATAATGAAGCTGGAACCAATTACTGGAACACAGCACTTACTCATTTAGATTCCTGCCATTTAATACCCTTTTAATAAACCGATCATTTGATCAAGGAGTCATTTCCAGAAAAATCAATGGATTGGAGTGGACTTTTTTGATCTTATTAAAAGTAGAATGCTGTTTTTTGCTTGCACATCAGACTAATGAAATGTTTGAAGGCCCTGTTTCATGTCATGATGACTCATCTTTGGTGTCTGATAACACTGATATCATAGAAATGATTCATCACAAATGTAAAATATCAGTCTCCTTCTCTCTGTGTGTTTCAGGAGGTAATAGTCAAACAGCTCCAGGATGCTGCCGTCCTCATTCCTGCTAACCTGCTGTTCACCAGGGGGCAATTGATTCTCCAAACATGATGAAGACTGAGCCCCCGTCGGCCACGGGGGGCAACGGGACCTCAGGTGGCAGCAGCGGGGGAAGCGGAAGCTCAAACCTTCGGAGCCCCTCCCCTCACCGCAATGCTTACCAGGCCGGGCTAGCAGCCCTCAAGAAGGCCACCGACCACCTCAACAATGCAGCCAATGGAGGCTCTGACCCCGCCTCAAAACCCGCTCTTCTGCCCCGCCCAACCGGGAGGGGTCGTAAATATGGATCAAATGTTCACCGCATCAAAAACATGTTCATGCAGATGCAGTCGCCTGGTGACGACGAGGATGGAGCCAAAATTATTGGTAATTTAGCTGGTTCCATTAATGCGAAAGGCTTTAGATAAACAGATAACAGATAAACAGTGTGAGGAGAACTAGATGATGATGATAAATAAGTATAATTGTTGTTATTATGTTACTATTTTGCTGCCCACAACTTACATTATGATTCCTAATATCCAGCTTGAACCTTGCTATTCATATCTCAGTCCAAGCTTTTAAAATCCCTGCACACCCACCACGCTGTTTAATTACTCAGGTTGAATAGAGATTCAGTCAGGTGGAAGTTGCCTCAAGCTAAGCTTGGAATTAACCCTCTAAACCCCAAGGTAATACTCCCTGAGGACCAATTTTTTGTCATAACTAATTAACCTCTGAGGTTTTCTCAGGTCAGAGTAAATGCAGCTGAAGAGCACTGGATGTTTTTTTGGACTAGAACTTTTTGGGCTTTAATTAACCCCTGTGTTTTTAAGTAGTCGTAAATATGGCAGATTTTCATTTACTGTTTCAGTTGTTGCTACATCAGCACAAAGAGGGCTACATAAGACACACAGAATACTGCTCTTTTTGTTTTCCAATCAACTCTCCTGTCATTGGCAGGTAAAGAGCAGGCTGTGAAACTGTCTCTGCCGAGGGCGTCCAGCCTCAACGAGAACGTCGACCACAGTGCCCTGCTCAAACTTGGGGCCACGGTCTCAGAGAGGGTCAACCGTTTTGACTCTAAGCAAGGTGGGGAGAGTGGAGGCCCTTCTGTGGGCCTCTCCAAGCTCCAGGAAACCAGGAGGATCTTTGAACAGAGGACCCTACAGGTCAAGCAGCTTTTTGTTTTGCTTGTTTGTGTGTCTAAGTCTGATTCATTACCATCTGACTAACAAACTGTCACCTCCTTTAGGAGAAGCAAGCTGCCACCAATCGGATCTTGCTGAAAAAAGAGCGGGCATCTGGCTTCCAGGACAGCCGACTAGATGTTGTGGCTCGCTTTAACGGCTCCACTGAGGCTTTGGACCGGCTGGACGACCCCCCTGCTCCTGCTCCTGCTCCTGCTCCTGCTCCTGCTCCTGCTCCTGCTCTTGCTCAAGTCCCCACTTCTGTTCCCGCAGCTGCCGCCGCTTCAGTCAAGCCTGGTGAAGCAATCAGCCCCACAGTCAGCCAGCTTAGTGCTGTCTTCGAAAAGGGCGAATCGCAAAACAATCTCTACCTCCCCCAGCGTCGACCAGGTCCTGCTTTGGCACCAAAGCCCAAACCTCCAGCCAGAGCAGAAGCTGGTGCAAGGAAGGTATGAAGAACTAGCTCAACTTAAAAACAAAGAAAGAAAAAATTGCATGATTTGATGATCTCTCCATGTCTCCCTCTTTCAGGCAAAGGTGGTACCTCCAAGTAAGGAGGGTCCTGAGGAGGTTACAGCAGGATCTGTGAGCACCCAGGCAGCAGAGCAGCCAGAGGTGACAGGATCCCTACAGAGGAGCATAGGAGGAGTGACAGCCAGCGAGGAGAGGGATGGATTGGGACAGTCAGGAGAACTGCTCTCTAACTCCTCCTGCTCCTCATCGTCGTCCGTGGCTGTAACGTCCTCCTCTTCTTCTTCAGAAGTCAAACCAGAGTCGGCGGCTCAGTCAACAGCAACTGAAGCCTGGGGTTCAAGTACAGTGGCCTCAGAGGCAGGGCTGCAAGCTGATGAGCAGGATGACTCTGCAGGGTCTGAGGCTGGAGCCAGGCTAGTGCAGGCTGAGGTTCATGCCTCACTGGAAAACGGAGAAAAAGAACCTCCAAATTCCTCTCCCTCCTCAGAGGAGAAAGAAGTGGACTCTGAGAGGAGAGACGATGAGGAGGAGGAGGAGGAGGAGGAGGAGGAGGAGGAGAACGATGAGGATGGCTCAAGAAAGGACGATTACTCAGAGGGGGATCTGGTGGATATCAGTGCCTACAGCGGGCTTGGGGAGGAGGACTCTGGGGGCAGCCAGCTAGATGATGAGGAGGATGAGGAAGATGAGGAAGCATATCAGCCAGAGACCAGCTGCTCTGAGATCCCAGGCCTCCCTGAGGAAGAGGAGCCCACGCCGCCCAATAGGAAGATTCGATTCAGCACTGGGCCAATCAAGGTGAGTGAACAACTTTTGCCTCTTTCAGCAATCAGATGGATATTAATGTCTCCTCAGTAAAGCCACACTTTTTTTTATTGTGGTGACCAAGACACATGTCACAAGGGCTTATATCATCTGTAACACCCAACCTGTTCTTGAAAAAATACTGTATCTGTAGGTTTAGACTTTTCCCAGTTGGTGTCAGTGCTGTTGTATCGGAGCCAGTAGTGAGTGTCCATAGGAGTAACTTACTGAGGCATTTCCTCTTTGGTTTCAGCCGTCAGCCATGATGGTTGCCACCTGGGTACTACTTCATTCAAACTAGGCTGAAGGTTCAGTAGCTTTTTTGTACTGAGTGATGAGCTAAAATTATTCTAAAACAACGTTCTATTCAAATTATAACAGTCAAATATTTCAATAATATTTCTATAATATTAATATAGTGCCAATGCATAAATTATCTATACATAATGTGAATGAAGAAACTTCTACTAACAAATCCACTGAAATATTTTACTTTGCAGTTGACATTGAGTCTTTGGAGAATTTTGGCATTATTGTTTCGGTATTTCAGTAAACAGTGTTTATGTTTTGGTTCATCCTCACTGCTCTTGTTAATCCAAACAGCAGCACATCGTTGTTTGTCAGTGAAAAACCCCTGATGCACCCGCTGTGCACAAGCTGCCCAGCACCAATATATAAACCAGCTTGTGAGCCTAGCTGAGCATGTATCTTCTGAAGAACCAGATACCAAAAAAAAGGCATTGGTGAGGAGCAAAATAGAGCCATGTCTTACATTTATCAGATAGCCAAAAATGCTAAAAATGCTAGTTTACAGCTGTCTGCTGGATGTGTGAATGAGAAACTGTTTGCTGATGTGGTTTTGTGAGGTGATAGTGCACAGTGGTGAAGATGCTTTCAGATCCTTATTTTTGGTCATTTCTGTAAATGAAAAGTGGTTTTAATGTCGAAGCGCTCAGGGTGTCTTGATGTATCTCACATCCTGAGTGAGAAAGCTTCTCTGTAACAACATAACATCGAATGCTGACGTTGCTAACTAGCCATATCTATGGGGCGCCGAATGTAAAAGTTCAGTATGTGTTATTCCCAGCACCAGTAAATCCTCAATGTCCTCTTTAGAGACGAAGGTATGATCACCCTGAAAAAAAATGTGTGACATGTGTAAAACAATTTGCCAACAGCTATCCTGATTTTCACACAACATAACAACCTGTTCTCATTTCCAGTGTTTCCTACATTATGTTATTTGGCCACATATGACAGCTTTACTTACTGATCTTAGTGATGTGGTGGTATCTGTGGTATCTTTGGTGTGGAAACCTGAAATAAAGGGCCATATTTTAAATGTCAGCTGTGGCAGAAAACCCCTGTCCCTAACACAGGGTAGGTAGACTGGGTAAAGACTCGGCAAAAGTAATTATCCAATTTCAAGTAGTTAATTACTTATGAACCTATAAAACACTGTTTCAGTTAATATCTCTTTCTACATTGTGTCTCAAATCACTACACTTAAATCACTTCAAATAACTACACTAAATGTCCGCTTATCAATAAAAGAATCACCTTCAAGATGACTTAGAAGTGGATTGGAGTTGATTTATTTTACAGATGGAAATAAAGATCTCTCATTAATCACTAAAGGTTTGCGTGTATAAAAACATCACACATCAACATATTTAATATCAACATATTTAAGATCTAACTACATGTAGCTTAAGTCCTAGACTTGTTGCCTAAAATGGAGGTTACAGAAGTTTAGACTTGCAAAGACCAGGTAAACCTTAGCTGGCAATCAAGCTAACGTTAGCTACTTGTAAATAACGTTTTAACATATTAATCACAGCACAGCATGGTCACTGTTGCTACTGATACCCACTAAGTAGTGGTTAAATGGGTTTACGTTTTTCAAACACAGCAATAGAAAATCTTTACTGTGAATCACATAACCTTTGCTAGCATCACACTGACGAAAGGTAACGTTAGCCTGTCGCTCTGGCCAAGTAAGCTAACAGTAACTCTGTCCAGAATGAGTTAATAAGTTGAAATTCAAGCACTTCACTTACTGTTTGTGGTGTGGACTGCGCCGATGGAGCGATACCCTGAAGTGCAGCCCGTACACCAGCCATAACCGCCCTCTCGTCCCCTCGTATCACCCACTGAGCCGCAGTCGGTGGTGTGGGTGGGGCTTTGTGATCTGAGGCTACTGCAAGGGGTGTGGAAGACAGGCACTAACCTGCCTACTTTGCATAATTTCTAAACATTTAGCTTTACATTGGGCGAGCGATTTAGCATTTAGATTTAGATTTAGCATTTAGATTTAGATTTAACATTTAGATTTAGCATTTAGATTTAGATTTAGATTTAGATTTAGCATAGATTCAAGATTTAGATTTAGATTTAGATTTAGATTTAGATTCAAGATTTAGATTTAGATTTAGCATTTAGATTTAGATAACATTTAGATTCAGCTTTTAGATTAAGATATAACATTTAGATTTAGATTTAGCATTTTGATTTAACATTTTGATTTAGCATTTTGATTTAGATTTAGCATTTAGATTTAGATTTATTTTTTATGTGTACACATTTTTAACATATATATAGAAAATGCTGTTAATAGCTAAATGTTCACAAAATGTTGTCTATTAAACAGTGACTGAATTTTTTCATTCGGCACCTGTAGATATATGCAATGATTTAATGCTTAAATATATGCAATGATTTAACACTTAAATATATTCTTGATAATGATCTTAGCTGTGCCTTCTGCCGTGGCACTGCTTGATGCTCAGAGCAATTGCTATCTCTATTATTATTATCATTATCATTATCATTATTATTATTATTATTATTATTATTATTATTATTATTATTATTATTATTGCTGTCATTAGTATTATTGATATTGTTAATAGTATTATTAATAGTATCATTATTAAAACACTTACATATAACTCACATATA
>JAUZTA010000011.1:19229269-19247454 GCA_034780835.1 Ctenochaetus striatus | reverse complement strand
AAAAACTTGAATATCTCTGCTTTCACTGTCAGTGCATATCAACTACTGAATTTGTTTATAAATAAGACAATATATCATATGAAAATAAAAATATAAAATAAGTGACACAGTAGTGTAAGAAAAAACACTGAAATATTATGATGATGGTCAATGAACTGCATCTATGTAGTGTTTCTCTAGTCTATGGACCATTGGAAGTGCTTCAAAATATATGCCACATTCACCAATAGAAACACACATTCATTCACTAATGGAAAAATACAGTAAAAGGAGGGTGGAAACAAAAACTGTGGATGGAAGTGGGTTTTGTCTCTTGTGTTTGCCCATTTTAACGCACTTTGTGTGTGTGTGTGTGTGTGTGTGTGTGTGTGTGTGTGTGTGTGTGTGTGTCCGGCGTGCAGGATCCAGGTTAATGATCTGATAGTGGAGGTTGATGGAACCAGCCTGGTCGGTGTCACTCAGAGCCTCGCTGCATCTGTCCTTCGCAACACCAGCGGCACTGTCAGGTCAGACAAACACACACACTCCTACTCTCTCTGTCCTGCAGACACACACCTAATTGGAACATAGTCAGATTTTAGTTTTGCACCATTTACACAAAATTTGTATATTTGCTTATTTGGAACATAGAGTATATTGCAGATCTGTGATGTAAGTTTCTTTTTTTTTTTTTTTTTGCTTTGAGCTCAGATTCTCAGGTGTACAGTAGGTACATTTCACAGTACATGATGAGGTGTGAATTTTTTTGCATTTGAAATTTTTCACAGTTATGAATGTGAATGTTCCCAGGTTTGTAGGTGGTGTGTGTTTGAATTCTGCAGATTACTGATTGTCTGTTTTTGAGCTCATTATCTTGTCTAATGGATTCTGGCTCTTCTCCAGGTTTGTGATTGGTCGGGAGAAGCCAGGGGAGCAGAGTGAAGTGGCTCAGCTGATACAGCAGACTCTGGAACAGGAGAGATGGCAGAGAGAGATGATGGAGCAGAGATACAAACAGTATATGGACGAGGATGAGGAGGTATATGCTTAGACTGACATACACTTACAGGAAGTACTGCAGCATCTTTGTCCTTTGAAACATCACAAAATATGGAAAAAGATTGCTTTTAGTTTGTTAATCTTAGCTACGGGAAATCAAAAGAGGGAAGTGTAAGACAGACGGGATGGCAAAAGATAGATGAAGAGAGGTAAGAGGGGTGCTATACTGTGGTTTTTGTGTGTGTGTTTTGTGTGTGTATGTGTGTGTGTATTTTTGTGACAAAATGTCGGTCCGTGTGCCACCACGTGGCCTCTAGTTTCAAACTCAGTCCAGCTCCTCCACCTTGTGGTCGCAGAGGGCAACAGACAGTTCTGTGGTGTGCAATAAGCATTTTAGCGGTTAGATTTTTTTTTTAAATCCTGCGTTACTAAAAGCATACCGCTTTTAACTGTTGGAAATATATTTAATTATGTCATTGCTAAACTGCAGTCAGTGCGCTGAATGTAAATTCTCTCTGTAATTACAGCATAATGAAACAGTAAATTAGGCTGCAGAGTGTAATTACAGTGATTTTTCAGCAGCAGGGCCTTCAGTTCCACTGAGGACAGCAAGATTGTGTCGTTGGTAACATCTGGAAATGCTGATGTTTCAAATGAATAATTATACGTCCTGCTCAATTTATGGCTGTTTCAAATATCTTTTAGACAAAATGTGACTGATTTCAGGCAAACAACTAAATGTTTTTAATTGCAATTAAGGAACTTCTCTTCCAGAATTACATTTCCAACCCTAAAGATGATAATGTGGTGGGGTAAACAAAGATAAACAGCAAATATAAGTAAATAGTTATGTACACACGTATGATTTTAAATTCTCAACAAAATTCTCACAGTTTGGTTGGTGCTGCTGATTTAATGCATCCTGATAATAAATGTCAACAGTCAAGAGGCTAGCTTGTCTCTTTGTCAGAGCAGAAAAGTTTTACCAGAGCTAAAAATGGTCGTTACATCAAAGAGCAAAATATGAAGTGCAATGCTACATTTTAGCAGCTGGTTAGGCAAGCTTAGTTTAAAGACAGGAAACAAGGATAATAACTAGCTTAACTCCCTTTGAAGGGAACCAAATCCTCCTACCAGTGCCTCCAAAGCTCACTAAGCAGCCCTAATTCCCTCTTAAGACCAAAACATGTAGTTTTCATTTTGGTTTTTGGACAGATTAAACAAAACAGATGAACCATGACAATTAGTGAGTTGTTATTTGGATTTAGAGGTGCATGTAGACAGATTTTTTATAATAGCGTACTTTGTTTGGACAAGATTAGCTGTTTTCAACTGTTTTAACAGATCAAACAAAGGAGTAAGGATAAGTTAATGAGTGAGCTGTAGAGGTGATGGTGGATGGACGTTGTTAACTTTCAGAGGGAGCTAAGCTAGTTGACCCTACCCTTTAGGTTAGCCTGGGCAATTTACCAAAATGAGACTGATATTAATTTTGTCATCTCACTTGGCAAAATTATTGTAAATAATAACAAATACAATGTTTTTCATATTATTTTTCCCATCCCTTTCTGTGTTCCTGCAGACAGGTGAATATGCAACAGATGAGGAAGAGGAGATGAGTCCAGTGTTTCCAAACTCCATTGAAGTTTTCGACTTGGCCGAGAACCAGGATATGTTGTCTCCCGTTGAGCTGGACCCTGAAAAGCTGGCACACAAATTTAAGGAGGTATATTTTAAATTATTTTATTGTTTCTATTTGTGTTTGTGGAGAGACATGCTTTTTTATCATTGCTTGTCTCTTTATATACTCCTTGTTTTTGTCTCTAGCTGCAGATTAAACATGCTGTAACCCAGGCTGAGATCCAGCTGCTAAAGAGAAAGGTGAGACCACATAACTTTTAGTGCCTCATGCAAAAATGAAGTACATTGCAATATCCAGGTTATACTGCAGTGGAAAGTGTGCACTAGTATATCATCCATTCCTTTGCTGACTGAACGATGACTTAACGCTGGCTCTATCTCCCACGTACCACCTCCTCCTGCCACACTCCCACCCCTTACCTCCAGCTGGCTCATGCAGAGCAAGATAAGTTGCGTTGGCGGATGGAGCGTGCTCAGTTGGAGCAAAATATCCGGGACAGTAAAGAGAGGATGGAGAAACTGGAGGGTTATTGGATGGAAGCACAGTCCCTGTGTAAGGTAATTTGTTAGAGAATAAACATTAAGAACGTGAGCGACTTTCAGTCATGAATGGATTAAGTATGTTCCCTTATAATCTAAATGGCTCAATTGACTAAAGTATTTACAATCTCCCAGATATCTGTTGTTTTCCTGTATTGATGGCTTATGTGTATGTGCGTGTGTCTGTGTGTTTCCAGGCAGTGGATGAACACCTGAAAGAAACCCAGGCTCAGTACCAAACTCTAGAGAGAAAATACAGCAAAGCCAAGAGACTGATCAAAGAGTACCAGCAGAAGTAAGGAAGGAGTACACTTTAAAGGTTAGAAAAAAGAAGTAAAAGATGCACAGACTTTGATGAGTACATCTGTATGTTTGCATGTTTTGTAGGGAGATCGAGTACCTGAAGAAGGAGACAGCTCAGCGTCGAGCACAAGAAGAGAGTGAGGCAACACATAAAGAAGAAGCAGACAACCTGCAGGAAAAGGTCAATAAAATACTCACCTATGCATTTTGTGTCAGTGTGTCCACTCTATCCCCTCACAAAACACTCTCTGCCATGTTTTCTAATTTGATTCTGTTTCTATTTGCATTTTTTTCACTAGTAAAAATTTCAGTTCCTCTCCTTTTACCCCATGAATCTTTACTAACAGTTAATTCTGTTGACTTCTCAGTTTTAATTCTCCTTTATTTTAATCCAACATTTCATACTGCATTGCGTTAAAAATGGATTAGGATCAGGGCACTTCTGCCTTAGACTTGCTGAAAAACTTGCTAAGACTTGTGTCGAAAACTATTTTAATAGTCATTAGTGATGCTCCCTCTTTAGTGACTTTTTTGTTCCTGTGGTGTTCTCCAGGGCTCCATACTTGGTCCCCTTACTTTGTACATTACAAATGTTTTTACACATTGCAAATCCTTTGTGCAGTGCAGATGTATGGATGTGTTAGAGAATGACTCATTGAAAACAGCTCACACAGTCCCATTAAAGATCGTAGGTTAAGTAGAACTTCGCTCTCTGCCAATAGGTCCAATAGGACCATGCGCTCCTGCCAGTCCTCCCCCTGTGTCTACATCCAAAAACACTGTAGCTGGAGCACAGATAGCATGTGTCATCTTTTTTTAACTTTGGAAATAATGTTGCATGAAGTGTTTCAGCATTTTTATTTACAGTGCTGGTACAAATTGGTTTCAGATGAGCAACATAATCTGATAAAGACTGTTGAAGTGAATTTGATAGTGGTGTTCCCAAAAATAAAACACTGTTATTTTAAAAAACTTTAAAAATAACTCCAGAAAAATATGGTAGTGCAGCGACATTTAACTGCAGATAATGACAACCAAAACAAAAACGGGCACTGTATCATGCAGAAAACAATGGGATTGTCAGATTATCATTCCCAGATACCTGAAGTTCACTTTCAAAAGCACATAAATCTTTTGGTATTTGAACTGCTTTTTTACTCATACAACACACCACCATACACCACACTGGGTCCAGGTGAACCCCTGATGCAACAGGGGGCAAAGTGTGCTTGGCAAGCCCCTAATTCAACAGGCATGGCACACTTCACTGCAATACACACAGTGCACAAAGATATTTTTGTTTGTTTGTTCATTTTTTGTTTTGGTAGGTTTTTTTGGACTTGTTTTTTTTTTTCCTTTAAATTGTCATAGTAAAAAAACATTTAGTTATCCTCCACTGTATTGCTGTTTCAACAGATTTCCGACCTGGAGACCAAAGTGGATGCCCTGAAGTCCCCTAAACCCTCATAGACTGCTGCTACTTCCTACCTCCTTTCTGTGACTGGGAGAGGAGGAACTCTGCCTTCATTGTGACCTGGGCTGTATTTTATTCCAATCAACCACTTACTGCTCAGACAGGTAGTGAAAAAGAATTGCAGGGAAGAAAGGAGGATAAGGAGGGTGACAATGAGGAAAGAATCAGTCTCTCATTTGACATCTACCAACAGCTTAGAGCTCTGTCAGTCAATTACCAATCCCAGAATGCACCTTCTGTAATACCCACAGTCCTCCTTGTGTGTCTTCCTAGCGGTGGGCCTGGCAATCAACATGGAAACCACATTCAACACCTTGTACTTTTTCAGTGGATGATCTGTATTGGCTTTCCTTCTCTTCAACAACAGTATCTGACCAGAATTCTCTTCTTGGTTCAAATTTGTTTTAAAAAAAGCGCTTTTATTAAACAGGCTTGTCACAAAGTGCTTTTATAGAGTGACAGAGGGCATAAAGGCATAAAAAACAGAACAAACACAAATGGACAAAGCTAATTTTGAACAATGTGATCCTAAACCATTCCTTTTTTTTTTGGACTGGATTCTTCTGAGGAGGACTGTTGTGTTTTGTGTCATTTGGCAATGATCATTAAATCAAAGACTACAAGGAGAAATGGCCACCTTATTTTTAACCTCGAGACTCAAGTCAAGTTATGAGTGGAACCTTGGTAGTAACACAACAAAAACTACCTTTAAAAAGGCATGGCCACCACCTGCTGATTGTTCAACAATAAAAACTATGAAACAAGATGGCCAACAAATTTCTGATTAATGTCAAGACTGTGAAAAATCAGAATGCCCACTGCAGCCTTTGTTTCTTTTTTTTCTAGCCTAACTTTGCAAGCAATGGAAGGAATCAGGCAGAAGTGTGGTCTGAACTGTGGTGGCACACTGTTGTATATAATCTATACATGTATTTAAAATGGTTTTAATGGCTTAGAGGGAATTTTTGCCATGTTTTTCATGGATGTCAGATGAGTGCTAATGGCAAGTAGGGTCAATGAAGAATTGAAATTCCCCAGCACTTACAAAGTTTTCCTGCTTTTGAGCTGTGACAGCAGGGCCTTTTAGCCTTTTTGGCTTTTAGTGGCAGTATACACCCTGGCTAGAAATAGAAATCCAAGTTGAAATATCCCTGAGTTCTATCAACCACATCACTATCTCACAGCAATGGTGTCAAAAGAACAGAATTGGCAGCAGGAAAACTTAGCTCGGCACTCACTGAGGAACTTATTGCTTCAATCGAAGACACTTACCATCAACGCTGATTGGACATCCACAAAGAACATCATGACAAGATTTCTCTTTAGGAAATTAAATGGGTCTGATACCCAACAGTAAGGCAGTGCAATGAGTGAATGACAGCGTCTTATTATGGAGGTTGAAATAGTTGTGTAGTCCAAGTTAAGTTTGTTTCATCTCTCTTCTGTCACATCAATGGCAAACAGGGTGTGAATAGTCTTATATGTGCTTATAGACCTGTATATTTGTTGGTGTTTACGACAGTATCTGTGGGTTTACATGCATACCAACTATCCTGTTCACTCAGGATGGTCATGTGCTATATTCTTGAGTTGGTGCAGGGTTTTTAGAAACCCATTCTTACCCAGGGTCACAAAAAACCTGAATACGCTAGTGTGAATATATTGGTATACTGAGGCTATTTTGCGTATATCTTTGACGTTCACATACTGCATAGTTTCATGAGCTCAGGCTTCATGAGAAACTGAGAATAGTAATCCTGTATTCAGAAACAGCTGACATGTACTACAGGATCTCCTGAGGCACACTTTGTTAAGTCAGTTATTCAAACATTTCTTGGAGGCATAACTGCTTAAGAAAAACTCTCATTAATTGAGGTAAACAGTGGGAGAAGCATAAGTGCCAAAATTCCTGACCGACACTGGATTTTAGTGGCAGATATTTATATCGCAGAATTTAAGGAGTTGTCTTTTTTTACATAAATACTCAAATGAAAACAAGGATCTTTATTTAGGATGTTTAAATTTGGTTAATAAAAAATCATGATCAGCAAGTACATATCATTTTTATCAATATTTTACAGTCGAGTGAACACTTAGTGCTCTCTGGTGGACAAACCTTTTAATGGTTTTGGTGTTTCAAATTACCTCAAACAGATCTTGGCATTTCTAAACCAAATCCTTTTCTAGCCATTAATACAGGCTTCTATGGAAGCAAGGGAAGGCCATCATAATTTTTAAATAAAAAAAAGAAGCAAATTTATGCTAAATTGTTAAATTTAACTAAAACCTCATGCTTAATATTGAAATGTAAATTTATTGCATTGAAATCTTTTCCTAAAAATCTGTCTGACTTGAATTGGTTGCAATTCCCCTGTTTGTTTTTTGGTGGGTTTTTTTTTGGTTTTTTTTTTATATATACAAGATTCCTAAATCTGAAGTTTAAATTTAGTTAGATATTGCAGGTCAATTAATGCAGTGTTTTTATATTTTAAACTTTAAATATTCAGTAGTAGTCACATTTTATTTATTTTGAATAAAATTTCAAACTTTTTGGCCTTTCTTTGCTTCCATATTGCCAAGCCAGTATCTAATATACCTGTAGCTATCCATTTATGCTGATTTACTTTTCTTAGTTTCTTAAAACATAAAACACAATTGAAAGCCATTGTTAGTTCTGTTTCTAAAGATATTTAATTGATGTTTGTCTTTTACAAGTAGCTACTAAAAGCCTTGCGATAATACCAGTATAGTTTTGCCCCCCAGAAATGTTTTTGAAGTTCTACCTTAACATGGATATCAGCTGCAGTGTTATTTATAAAACTGTGAGCATGTAAACACACTTCACATCTATTGCTTCAGGTGTAGAATAGAAAGTTCCAGTGCCAGTATTATGAGTTTGGAAAATTAGCTTAATTATGTTGTACACGCCTGAGTCAGTATGACATGGTCCATTGATGGGCTAACAACTTAAGTGTTGTTGTGGCCTTTGAAGGTCAGATCATTTTCAGGAACCCAAGAACAACCAGAGCTGCATCACATTCATTTTGTTTTTTATTTCCAAACAAATTTTCTTCTTTGGCTAGATAAATAAGTAAGTAGCGAGCAGTTTTAGAATACTTGGCAGAAACAAAGTTGTTAAAGCGCTTTCACTTGAGACGCTTGAAGCAACCAAAGAAATGGTTTTGCTTGTCAAGTCCTCTTTAGGTCAAATCTTTCCTTTTTTCCATTTCCATTAAGTTAGTATGGATTGTCCCTTAAGAGTTTTCGAATTGGCTAATGTAGAATTGTACTAACTTGTCCGCTAACAAATTAAGACAGTTGGCCCTTCCCCTTGAAGGGAATGGACACATGGCTGTACTGACCCTTCAACCTGTGACACAGTTGTTACAGTTCTGTTTCTTTTTATACAGTATGATTGTATGTATATTTAATTGTTTTGATTGACTATAATCCAGTGGTTGATGATGACTGATGTTTCAAATATGAGGTTCATATTTGAATGTTGATGGCAAAATGGTGCTCAGTAGAGCAAAGCTCACATGCAACTGTTAATTTTGTCATTCACAATGGTGATTACAACGAGTTCATGTGTGTGTTTATCAAGGTCATACAGCTTGCTGGCAAGCTCTTATTAGGTTGCAATAATTGAGGAAAAACTGAATAACAAAATAGTTCAATAAAGCAAATATTTCTTCTTTTAACCAATGATACAAAGAACTTTAGAAAAGCCCAAATCATTATGTTCTTGTGGTCATGGAGTAGTAGTTATAGTGCATAGTTACGCAGTGCATAAAATATTGCTTTACCACACCAGGGCTAAAATTGATCACCTCTCCATTTAAATGTCTCTTCAATTATTAGATTGTCCTTAATTTTTTTGCAAACATTCATGGTTCCTAAGGGTTAAAACCTTAATGAATTTGACGATCCCCTTACTTTTCCCTTAAGCACCATTATGAAGTTAACACTTGAAGATTTTATTGAAATGTCTCAATAACAATTACATGGACTGTCGTATTTGTTAAAGACTTTCTTATTTACAATCTAAAGGTAAAAATTTGTAATTTGTCAAAAATTTTACGGGTTTACAATAAATGACAAATGCAAATAAAAAAATGTACGCTAACAAGCTAAACTAAAATGGTGAACATGGTAAAAATGATATCTTCTAACAATCAACCTGTTTATATAAATTGTCAGTATGTTAGAGTGTAAACATAAGCAGTGAGTCAACGTGCAGCCTTAATAGAGTCTCTAATGTGACAATAATTGCTAAATCATGTTAATAATAATAATTAATATTTTTGACATCTTGTAAACAGAATAAACTTAAAAATCCTAAATATGTGGATAATCATGAAAATAAAAATCTAATATAGCATAAATTGCTAATTGTTGTTCATATATGCACGTCATGGGGACCAACATCTTTTAGTTCATTTTTTTGCAGACATACCTATAAAATAACATATTTGCTCCTAATGTGTTTACAAGAGAAAGAGAGAAAGAGGAAAGCTCACAAGCTCCTTATGTTGACCTTTGAGCTATAGAAGATCATTCATATTGGATCTTTAGTGACTTGTAAGAGAAAAGCTTGTGCACTGCTCAACTCAAAAACTGCTGGGGAATCATTGCATCAACAGAAATATGAGAACTTTAAAGAAACTGACAAAAGCTTGTTTTTTCTGTTTTGTTTTTTTAGTTTTTCCTCTGTCTTTTTCTCTGCCCTAGATAAATGGTGAAATCTGTCATATGAGCCACTGAGCACCTACACCAGCTGTTTGAATGATATCATGATATATGGATGTTTGAATTTGACAAGGGACAAATGACACCAAACTCACAGTTCGAGGTTGATGTTTTCATGTAAGATAATTTTTCAAGTCACCAAGTAATTGCTCAGAACTTGCAGTATATTTACATTGTAGTCCTACTGGACAGAAACAAGGGTGTGTGAGGTGTTTAAAGGAATGAAAATCAGCCATAAACAACTCACTTGAGTATTTTTATTTCTATGTATTTTTATTACAGTGTCATCTCTATGTCAAATCAATGTGAGCTGTACAAACGCTGTTTTATCACCAAATCAAGTCTAGGTCACTTCAGGTTTAAAATCTAAACACAAGTGATCTTTTTTGCCTTGTTATGACTTGTTTGTATTAGTTAACATGCTGCTTTTGCCTTTAAAAAGCCTTCGGATGTGTGCTAGCTGTAGCTGACTATCACAGTTGTTTCCCCTCATGTCTGTCCATCACACTAAAAAGCAACATAAGTGTGTTACCAGTGTTTAAAGAGTGTTAACCAGTGATCACAGCACAGACAAACTGCCATGCAGGAAGACTGACAGATGTAGCATGACAGAATTAAGTATTATCACAGGTTGTAGACAGACTGATGCCTTCCTCCATGACACTTTTACAGTGTTTTGTCAGTATTCAACATATTTTAAATGGTAATTAAACTTGGCCTGTTTCCTCACTTGAACTTCACATCCAGTTTGCCAGCTCTAGCCTCTGAGCTGCTCTGCTGGAGCAGGTGAAGGGGTTTAGTGCCTTGCTTAAGGGCTTTTTGTGGCAGTTGGGAAAAAACCTACTTTGCAGTCAATAGCTCCATGCATTCAGTATGTTTCTGACACCTCCAGGACACAAATAAGAAAAACACTGAATGTAAAGATAGAAAATCTGCCACCTTTAGGCCATCGTTGACTAAAATGATTTATTGTGCAAAGTTTAATGCACATAGACTGAACAGTTCTCCATGTCCAAGGCTGGTACAGATCCTAGTATTGTGCTCAGTGTACAAACTCCTGCTGAATGCTTGCATGTCCAGTCTTACTTTGACTTTTTGACACGCTGATTTAGTTTAAATGCTCAGGGTGGAAAACTAACTGGAAGACTGACAAATTCTGTCCTGAAATCACTGGTAGCCAATCTTTAAACGCTGAACAGCCAGAGCAGGTGGAAGTAGTAGAACAGATGCCTATTACATACATCAAGTATTCATTGTGTTCATGTAAAAACAACTGGAGAAAAAAAGGGGGAAAAAATGGGAAAAGTTTTAAAAATGCAAATAAAAGAACTACAGGAAATGTGGTTTTTAAACTTTCCATCTGCTTTGTTCTATTATAACTTAAATAACTTTAATGGCATTTTGGAGTAACTTCAATTCTTTTTTTTATAATATTAACCTCTTGCTTGACTTCTTCAAATACAGCGATGGAATTCCAGAGGTGTCATGTGTTATGTTAGCTGAATGAATGGGGACAGAGCGGTGCCAAACAGTGTGAGCAGGACAATCTGACATTGTGTAAGATGACCTTTGAGTGTGTCTCGGGTCTGACACTGATTTCCTTCTCTGCCTGGTTCTGTTCTTTAGTTGATGCCACCATGTTTGTCTGAACCAATATCTGTCTGTCAGCATTAATAAATAAACATGAAATATGTTGAACAAGAAACTAGAAGTGGAAATTTGATTTTACCCTGTAATTTAGTTTGCGTGTATGTGTGTGTTTACACTTCTTTAGCTACTGTCCCTTTACTTAGAGAGTACTGAAGTAGGAGCAGGAACAATACAGGAATCCTAGCCTACTGTGATGGGCTGTCTTGGATCTTAGGTTGTTCTGGGTCTCCGTCAATGAATTCATTGAGGTATGTTGGCATATTCAAATAAGGACTTGAAAATAAAATTAAGGTCTGATGAATATGAAAAAAGAGTAAATAAAGTTTTGAGGCTACTAACAAGTAAAGTATATGTGAAGCTAGTTTTCAGCCTCTCAGCAGTTTGACAACAGGTAGTAGGTTTCCTTGTAAAGTCTTGTACTAAATACCACAATAATCATGGCTGACAGAGACACAAATACGAACAAAAACCAAGATCAAGAACAACTTTTACTTGTGCCAACACATAAATATGACATCTCACATGTAGTAATTTCTTTTTCTACTTCAGTAAACAAAATGTGCCTTCTTTATCGATCTATGTTTTTAAAACTACATAAATTTAAATAAATGTATCAATGCATAAACGAACCCTGTAACACACCTAACCACTGATTATTGTTGATTTGATTTTCTGCTTAAAATGTTGGTAAAAAATAAGGAACCTGTAATTTGTATTTAAAGATCTTTTGATCAAGAAGATGCATATAGGCTCACCAGCCTGTAGGAGGAATGAGTAAATGCAGAAAGGATTACACACTTGACTAACACAGCTGAATGTTTCAGTACATCCAGTGTTTGCACAAAAGTTCATCCTCTCAGTACATCTTCTTACCGTCTGTAGCAGGAACAAGAGTCAAACAGTTCTCTCTTATCAGTAAGCTTGCCCGAGCATCTCTACTCCCTTCTCTTCAGGCAGAGTTTATCATAAACCACCATTTTCTCTCTTGAAGAAAGAAAACTCCCTGCCCCTGTCCTTGGGCAACAGACACTGAGTATCACAACCACACAGAAAAACAAGTATTGCACCTTAAAAGAAAGAAAGTGTTGACTGTAATGGGTCACACAACAAAATCATGTGAGGAAACAATCTTGTCAAATATGTTGATTTCCTTTGCATGTATTCTCTAATTAGAAATATTTATTGTATTCTATTAAAAGAGCAAGCTTGGCACTCAAGGCAAGTGGTGTACTCTCTCTTCATGTCCCTGGACACTCACACACCAGCATAATGAGGCTGGAAGGCAGCACTGACTCTGCAACGCAAATGCTGAAAGAACTTCATGTCCTGTGTCATTGGTTCGTTTTCTGTTGGTTGGTGAAGTGACTCTACTGTGGTCATAATACTCTAGTGATTAAGACGATAACTTCTTAAAAGCTCAGTATCACTAAAAGTTCCAGAAATTAGGAGGCGGATTGCTAGAAGCAGAAATTTTAGGACTGTTTGTGATTTGCTTTTGCTTGTGAGTAGCTTAGGAGTTGTCTTGACTACTTTCAACTTTTAATGGTTTAGGAGCCGGTTTTAGCCTTGAGAAGTCCAAAAATTGAAGGAGTCCTAACATATTATCCAACCAGCCCATTTTTTTTTAGAGTTATTAGAATTTTTCAAGCTACTTTTAGACTAAAGATGAAAACACCCTCGGATATTTTACAAGGTAAAACACATAGTTCATACATTAATTAATACACAAATACTCCATCACAAGTAAACCTCCTGAATTCCAAATCCAAATGCAGGTACATTTTTTCTGTTATCCAGATTTGACAGCTACTGGATTAATTGTAAAAAATATTTTGTACATTCAATTTGCCCTCAAGATAAAGCTTAAAGAGTTCAATGTTGATGTTGCACACTAACACTTCTAAAACAACAATGCTAATAAATATTAGCATTGTTGTTTTAGGAGTGTTAGTATGTTAGCATAAAAATTATGAAGCTGAAAAACATGACAAAGCAAGGCATTCTTTACCTTCATAGGTCATATTTATTCATATTAAGTGCTGAAAATAAATACAAAACATTTCTGAAACACATCTGGCAAAGTGACAAAGACCTGCTTCAGTCAAGATCTGCTCATCAAAAGAAGCTTTCATTTTTCTTTCCCAGCTGTAGCTGCAGTTTGGAACTTAACTCAGGTAGAACGTGTTTTAATTTTATCAGTCTCTTTCATGTTGATCTCAGGATCAAGGATTGTTTTAACCACTTCCAAATGATTGAGGAAAACTTTTCATTTTTAAGCAAAGTAAATATGCAGTGACTTCAAATGTGGACCTGATAACTTGAGAGAAGGTTTTATTAAGCCTTCTAGATGAAAGATTACTGCTCGTTTGTGGCATGAACAAATATAAGATATGAGCAGGCATTGAAATGATGGCACACAGTGTAACATGGATGACTCATGGGGACGTATTCCACAAGTGCACTGCCATCAAATGTTTCCAACAACATCCAATCAATCAGACTGAGACAATGTTTCCTGTATTGATTCCAGTTCAGTTTAGCAATTAGTAGATTTGACACCAGATTAGCAATCTAAGTGCTATGGCAACCACACAGACATATGGCTAGCTGGTAGGTATCTAAATAACTACATTAGTAGCACATTCACACACTACATCAATAAACACAAATCTGACAGAGGGTTAAACATGCACTCTGTGACTCTGCACGAGTTAGTCAGCTGGGAACTTGCAAGTTCCTGGGTTAATTACAAGGGCTGTAATGAACTAGCTTTGTTAGCTAAGACACAGCTGTGTATGGGATTAGTGAAGGCCTGTGTGTTATGGGTATGTCCTTTAGAAGGCACTAACTCTCTTTCTGATCGTTTTAACGAAGTAGATTGTACGGCAAGAGACATTCGATGCTAACAAATATCACTTAGGAAGAATAAGATGTAACATCAACACTAAATTCTATCAAAAAACATGAAAGAAAATGAGGACCGGACAGAGACTTGACTAAAGAGACTCAGAAAGAGATGAGAGTAAAAAAAAAAACAAAAACAAAACAAAATAACTGAGATGTGTACTTTTTGACAAGAGGGCAGCTGCTGGAAACTAGCAGTCGTCCATTGATGCAAGATCAACATGTGTGTTTAGTCTGCAAAACAAGACCTGTATGTGGAAGTGCTTGTGTGTTCAGTCATCATTCATGTTAAGCTGCACTCAAACAAAAGGGTTAGTATTTATGTGTGTGTGTGTGTGTGTGTGTGTGTGTGTAACAGTAGAAATGGTATAGTCTTGTGTGTGTAGCAAATTCAGTGTTTAACATTCACCCTCAGGTTTCTAAAGAGATCTGAAAAGGCAAATCGCATGTTTTTCTGTGTGTGTGTGTGTGTGTGTGTGTGTGTGTGTGTGTAAGGTTGTTCAGTCATCCACTCCTATGTTGCGGAACAGGTAAGACATGGATTCTCCGTTGTGGATGCGGCGGATGGCCTCTGACAGGATCATGCTGATGTCAACTGTTTTGATCTTTGGACACTGGAGCTTCTGGAGCTCATGGGGGATTGTGTTGGTCACCACCACCTGAGAGAGGATGAAAATGAATGAGCGAGAGAGAGATGAGATGAGAGAGATGAGCCTTAACTATGGCAGCAGGAGAAAAGACTAGAAAGTAAACGCTCACCTCATCAATGGCAGACTCCTCTATGAACCTGGGGGCCTCGCAGGACAGGATGCCATGTGTTGCCATGACAAAGATCTTGTAGGCCCCTCTTTCCTTCAGTGTTTCTGCTGCTGCCACAAAGCTGTCAACGTCATCGATGATGTCATCCTATGGAAACAGACCCAACCAGCACTCAGTATCTTTTTTTAAAGGGTCCAGATACAAAACGCCAACTTTACTACACGACACATTCCACTGTGATCTTTTCCAGACCCACACCAAGTATTTATAGTGTCTTAAACTCAGAATTATGAGAGTGTACTACGCTGTAGGAATAGCAATTATGCATGAAGACAGACCTATTTGTAGCATTCAGACTGTTAAAGCAGCATGGCGCCCTCTAGTGAGAGCTTTCTGTGTGTTGTTCCTGACGGGATTTTTGATGTTACTGCAGCTCTGCTCCCTAAAACCGAATCAAATCTTTCATTTGGTTTCTGTCTTCATGCATGCTCACCACACCAAGCAGCTGGCACACCAAGCTGACATCAAAGGACCAGCAGTAACTGCAGCACACTGCAGTAACGACAGATGACTTGGAGTGTCAGGGCCATTACATGTATGTCCGTTAGGGATTAAAACTGCCCTCGACAAAAACTGAGTTGTGCAAAAATGTACACGCTGCAATGTTATTTTCTTCCGAAGCATCTTTGACAGATTCAATGGACATTCAGGTGAATTTTTAACATTTCCAAATTTTCTGTACTACGATTATTTCTTCATTTTCTTTTGGAAAGGAATCAACAGTGAAGTCGCTGCAATGTTCGCAATTCATGTGTACCTTCACGGCCCGTAAGTCAAGTCAGTTTTTATTTACATAGTGCCAAATCACAACATGAATTGTCTCATGACTTGTAGAAAAAGAATAGAGAAGGTCCAGCCCACACTCTATAATTAAATGTATTAAAACCCAACAATATGTTGCACATACAGCAACAACTACTTATTAAAGCCACAACAAAATTTTTAAAAGAAGCCTTTTTAAAACGGAAACATGTACTGGATTTTGTACAGACTGTCAGCTGGGTGTCAACCTGCTGTGTGTCACCACTCTGCCCTCCTGCAGCTGCACACACACCAGCAGCTTTTTTTTCTGCTGATCTAGCTCCTTTCTTTGTTCTCAGTTTATTGTGAGCTTCCCATAGGGTTCGTTCTTACGTCATAATTAATGTGACTACATTGATGTTAATGCAGTGAAGTAAACCACTTTTAATGAGTTAAACTATAATAACTGAGTTCCAAGACACATCTTTTTCACTTTCATCCATAGTTTTCATGTATTTTGCTGTTCCCACACAATAAAATCTTGTGTTTCAAACAATCACTCTGCATGCTCTCACCACTATGATGGCGATGCGTCCTCCTACATCTCCTACCACAGTGATGGGAGGCTTCTCTTTAGGGATCAACACTGAATACAGAAACAAAAAGGAGAGACAATGAGATACACTGAAAAACGCTGTATTTAAGCTCCTACTGTTGAGAGGTAACACCTCTTGATGGTCATGCCTAGTTGTGAGTATTGTAAACATGTATCTATTATCAACAAAATCTGTTATATAGTGGTAGCAAGACTCATTGTTGAGTGTGTGCTTGCATTACATGGTATCTCCATGCTGGGATGAATGGCTCCGGTGGTCTTGACGGTGGGTGGGGAGTGTCGCCCATCTACCTGGTCCGACTCTGCGTCCTGAGCTTCGCCGTGGATCACTGCTATACCCAGACGCAGTCGCTCAGCAAACGACTGAGCCCTGAGCACCAACACAGAGAGAAAAATTCAGATGCTACAGTATTTCAAAACATCTTTCTGTTCCCCTTTCATATCAAACCTCACGGGGTTAAAAGGAAGTAGCACATTAACTATACAACACGAAATGTACTTAATTATGCAATGTGCAACAGTCTCATAAAGTTAAACTACTTTAAGTGGTGGTGTCAAAAAATGGCAGTGAGCAATGCATGCTGATTCATAAAGGCTATTTTGAACCTTAACTCCTCCACGGAAGAAAGAGTGATGACACAATAACAGAACAGGTTCATGATTAACATGTTAGTTAACATTGTAACATAATGAGTTTCAGCCCTGCAGCTCAGCAAAACTGAAGGTAATTTCATAAATACAGCAGGTGAGTGGAGACAGACCTTTTGGCTGAAGCTGGAGATTTGGCAACTATGACAGCATTTCTGTAGTCAGGGATCTGAAGGTTCACAGAGAATAAAGATATCAGTTAACAGGGATATTTGCACACAATTAACCCTTCCTGAACTGTTACTGTCTTACTACTTAACTGTCTCTGTTTGAAGTCAATGAGCTAAGATTTAGCTGATAAAATTTCCGTAAATTCCTCATGTCATGATACTACCACAGTGCACTTTTCTGGGAATAAATACAAAGCACAAACGATGATTTTTTAAAAAATTGCCTGCGATGCCAGACAAGCTATTTTAAATGCAAACAGACAAACTCCCAACATACCCACATGTCGATCCCAACTCTCCTTGACAAACCCCAGTCAAATTTATATAGGTTAAACTCTCTAGTACAGGCCTCAGGGCCTTGATGCTGTCAATTCCTCAGGCTACCAATAGCAGCTCTGTCATGTGCTTCATTAGATTTGGGAGAGCAACCCTAGTTAGACCTGTTACCTGAATTAGCATTAAGTTTGCTAATTATCATCCTGAAAGCGTTTTCTCTTACATCAAAAATTTAAACAACCCGTCTTAAAAAAAAATAGTTTGTAGTATGTAAGTCCAAACAGAGCTTTGTAGAAATTGTAACAGTTTGATCTTTTGTATTGAAAATACAAAAAAAAAAATGTTTTCCTTATTTTCCAGTTTTTCACACATCAACAGGTGAGAATGTTGACCTTTTCCTTTGGACAGGAAGACATTATATCTGTTTCTCTTCCTGACAATGGACTCAACATAGCAACAGCATCCTAGGGAGGCAGGGCATTGCAAACATCAAAATGCAATGAAAAAGGAAAAGGGACAAAGGTTGTATATAGTGCAGCCATGAAAACAGGTCAGGGGTGAAAAAGGTGAGAAGGATACGACCACTCTAGGGGGGTCTGGGGGCATGCTCTCCTGGAAGAAAATTTTGAATATTTCATATTTAAAAGCATCAATCTGATGCATTTTGAGAGAAAAA
>JAUZTA010000011.1:19159879-19170279 GCA_034780835.1 Ctenochaetus striatus | reverse complement strand
AAACTCCAATAGAAAGGTCAACTTTAATCATCATACTGATGTCATTTTATGCATCAAAGGGTTGAATTTAATATTTACATAGTGATTTACAGGAGAAATCAAAAAATCGAGATATATATCGTGTATTGTGATATAGCCTAAAAGTATCAAGATATTGATTTTAGGCCATATTGTGCAGCCCTAAGTAGGAGGTTATATTTATGGTCTTGTATTTCTAGTATAGGAATTTCAATTAGAGTGCACATTGTATTGAAATAGGCCTATACATTTTACAGGAATATACTTTTTAGCCTTAGTTAAAGGCTTTCATGAGACTGTGTTGTTATGTACAAACTACCCAGCTGTAATATAAATACATAATGCAACATCACCATCTGCTCACAAGAGTAGTGTGTTGCACAAGTCAGTTTAAATGTGTTCATTGGGAGCATTTGATAGTCTGATCAGATCACAAAGTGCTTTTTGAACCCAGCATGTTGTGCACTCAGAACCTCATGACATGAGGCCAAAGTGATGCTGTGAAGTGACTAAACTTTCCTGTAAAACACATTAATAATTTTATTTGATAACACTCAAATGAGGATGTGTTTTGTTAATTTTCCATGCATGATACTTTAAAAATGTTACATATACAAGCTAGTTGCACTCTCTGTATGTTTTGATGCTAATTGTAGAAGAAGGTATTAATTGTGAATCCTACATTTATGTTTTAGCAGAGTAGCAGTCATGCACTGAATAATGTAAATATTCAGACTGAAAGACAAGTCTTAGCACCATGGGGGACTGAACTTGATAAAATTCATTTATTATGGATTTATTCTTTCCTTCAAACAGTAGGCGAGAAATTATTATAACATAATGAGTCATAATAAATGAGATTTTCACATTCAAAAAGGCCTTCATTCTGAGGAAATGGGTGATGAAAGATTGAAAAAAGCAATCAAACTTAATAACATCCTCTACTTTACAATGATTTTTTAAAAGTATTAAACACTGAACACAACATCTATATGTCTGATGTATATAATGCAAAAGTCAATCATGGTTCATTGTTTTTGTTTCAGAGCTCCTCGGTTCAGCAAAGAAAGTGAATGTCAACTTCCAGGATACAGATGGGTGAGTTACTCCTGCTGTATAACTGTGTTTCTCCTGTGTATATCCATTTACATTACTGTTCACTCTTTCCCTCCCCCCTGACTTCGTCCATTCCCACTGACATTTCTCCACACTCTCCTCCTCCTCCTCCCCCCTGCTTTTTATATTCATCCTCATCCACTTACCCCTCTCACTCTTCCCCTGGTCTCATTCATGTAGAAGCTGTATTATCCTGGTAGTTTTACTTGTGTCTCTATAGTATTATAAGCTGGAGGATTAGCCCCGATACCACTCAGCTAGAGTTCAGCCTAGAATGGCGTGTTTGTGTGTGTGTGTGTGTGTGTGTGTGCATGTGTGTGTGTACGTGTTATTAAGAGCATTGCATGTGTACCAGTGGCTGGATGCCTGTGTGAGGGCTTAGCAGTGAGCTACTGCTGCAAACAAATGTTAAATTACACCTCCACGTTCCACAGTTCTTCATGCCATGTGATGTTTTACTAGAAACTCAATCAGAATCACTTTCTCAAGCTGTTTCAAAAGAAAAAAAAATGTATCAGATGAAGAACTGTGGCCCACATGTGGTTTCTATATTGGGGAAAGAGCAAAAATAAAATAGGTTCACAGTAATCAGATCATGGATGTAGTCTACTTCTGAGGGGATTAAACAGTGGTGAACATGTAAATAATTGAGTGAAAAAACACAGTAAATGCAGATGCTTCCATACAGGACACAGAAGGTCAGTAAATGCTTCTCCGGTATGATAATGATGTGAATCACCAGATCTCAACCCAGTTGAATGCCCATCTAGTTTCAGCAATAATGGAACCAGAGAAATCACAATGAATCACTAAACTAGGAACTAAAAGTCATTTTTGATGCTTTCTCTGCTGTTTGTGTTTCCAGTGCATCTGAAGGGCCATGCAAATTACAGATGATGGATTAGAAAAACACTGTTTGTAATGCAATTTTCCCACATATGCTCATTGCAGTGTCCACTCCAAGCTGACCCTCTTTAAGCGGCCACATTTTCAATATCGCTAACTCTTGCTTTGCCTGCATTGTTTGCATTTTACAGGAATAATTCAGCACATTTGTGATGACTCTAACAGACGCTTTGTGCCTGCAGTGCACTTATCTTAATTACCGTACACAGCATGATGTTGTGTCTTCATTTTCTCTCTGTATTTCCTGCATATTGCATATTTAAAGGAAAACACTTAAACTTGCTTTATAGACTTGGGTGAAGATATATTTTAAAAAACATATTTTCCAATGTGTCAGTTAAAAGAATGACGCATTAAATGCTGTTTTAAGTTTGTTCCAACAGACCAGAGGTGGTCTGAGTCTGACACTAACACTGATGCTCACGGTGGCCCTTTTACTTCTTCCGTTAACTTGGCACTCGCAGTTCCATGATGCTCGTCTGCACAGTGCAGCAGGCAATGACACGAGGTAGAGATGCAAATTTCTACAACCATGAGTCATGCTTGCTTCAGCCCTTGTGAGAGTAATTTAAACTGAGATAAAAGACAGCAAACTGTGCTGAATGAAGTGGTTTCTGTAAGGGTAAAGATCAAAAGTAATCCTCACAGCGCTGCTTTTCCTCTCTAACTGAAACCGAACAGTGTATCTAATTAGTGTGTTTACTATTACTGCCACTTTGCCCCTTCATTCCTCCCACAGTGTTAAGCGCTGACGCTAATGTGGCTGCATGCGTTTGTCTGCAACACAAATAAGCCATAAATAAAGTTTATGATAGAAATACATGGATCAAGTTAAATTTTATTTGATAATGAGCACACATGGCTAATGAGTCTGCACAGGCATTTTCATTTGCACATTCATTTTCTCTTCTTAGCAATCGCTTGGAGACTCTTAATGAACTCACTCTTAATTAGGATCTTTCACCACATTTTGCTCATCTTCTGTGTGTGTGTGTGTGTGTGTGTGTGTTATAGCCTTAGTAATGTAAATCAGCTGGTGTGCACTCTCATTAAAAAGCAACAAATCCTGGTCAGTAATATATGATATTAAGATAATTAGTGAAGAGAGTAGGTAAGAGTAAGTGGAGTGAGTAATGTGCAGAGGGGAAATAAACAGAAAAGCTCTGTCATAGAAGCCCACAGCGCATCTCACAGGAGACAGCAGACGTGACAACAACATCGCACATGGATCTGTCTTTACAAACCCTGACAAAAAGAACTCCATTGAGAGCTGAGAGCACAGTACAGGAGAGCTCCACTTCAATGAAACATACATGCACAGCAAGCAAGTGTGTTTGTATAGGTGTCAAATATGTGAAAATGCAGGCTGGAAGACTCAGGAAACTGTGCTAGAAAGAAAAAAAAAAAGAGGAAATGGAAAAAAGTGTTGGACTGTGTCAGGTGTAATATCACAGATTTATATATAGAAGCTTAGCGTGCACCAAGAAATCTGGCAGAGCAGGACTCACTTCAAGGCCATGATTTAAACAATATAGAGTGACCCAACACAACTGGTAAAAAACTACGACAGAGGCAATAAAATGCCAAATCTAAAAGAGTAACAAAAACACGTGACGACAACCGAACTACACCTCCATGTGCAACAGTCCCTAAGCTGTTTGCTTATTTAAGTCCTATTCAACATCACTGACTATCTTATTCAGGTAATTCAAAATTAATATGCTCCTTTTTGATACAGTGTAATGGTAAAGACAACAAATGGTACATAAAAATATAAGAGAACATTTAGAATAGTAATATTATAACAAGTGAATGTGTCTATATTATAATAAACTGTCTCTGGTTCTGCTCCAACTTCTATGTGCGGGATTGGATATTTTGGTGTGTAGAATTGAGGATGTTTGGCGTTTTGACCGAGCGTTTGTGTTTAAATGTGGAAATGTAAGCATGCATTGTGTGTCAGCTTAGCTGCCCAGAAGGCTAAAGACAAAGTTACTCTTACTGTGTTCTGTGTGAGGCCCTTAAAGGTCCCCGTGAGGTAAATTTGGTCATCAGACATCATCGGAAGTGCTGATATTATGAGCAGTTCAAGGTTTTATATAGACATCTCTACTCCTCCAGTTTGTTGTGACAATGCAGAATTGTTCAGACTCATTGATGTGACCACTGCACATAAATCCTGCAGACACAGACCTGCTGTGCATGTGTAACATGTGGCTTCTAGGCCAATGCCAGAAAGCAGTTTAAACATAATAACCACAGGTCTGTGGTGTCAGAAGCTCTCTGTGCATCCGCTGTTTAGGAGTATAGTCAAGACACTGATATTATGAGCAGTTCAAGCTTATAAAGGTACTGACTGCTCAGGATCTTCTCTCTTCCGTGTTGTCATCTCACTATTGTTTCTATCAAAATGGCAACAGAACATTTCAATGAGAAGAAATCAATATTTTCTGGTTGGTTTCCGTACTCAGTATAAGCTAAGGAGGAAATAATGAGACTATCGAAACAACCATTGTTGAATAAAAAATGCTTCTGAGCAAAGCAAAGCAATTGCTTCCTTAAAGGTAAAACTGATTGTGGGACCAGTCACTCTTTTTAACACTTACAAAATGGGTTTTTTGACAGAGTAGCCATGATGTCTTAGATGTGAAAGAACATTTTACTAGAATAGATTTGTCACTCTTGTTAAGCAAAAGCTGAATGAATCATTGCCTACATTAACGCGCCTCCAGGGCACAACCAAAGATATCATCTCCTAAAAGAAAGATATTAAATATAAAACTCCTTCTGAGATGATCCGGAAGCTGTGGAATTAATGACAGTCTGTGTGTTTAATGGCCAGATAAAAACCTGGGGACACACATCACCTGCAGGCAGAGTGACACACTGATTAGCAGAGGCAGGCTGGGACTAAAAAAAATGGCCCTGGACTCTATTCTTTCAAACTTTTTTTTGTATGCACTCCTCTTCTGTGACTGCTGGGATTTGGAGGAGGAACAAACTTAAAATGGTGGTGGTGGGGGGTTCTGAAGGAGGAGAAAAGAGTATTCGATGAGAGAGACACTTTGAAAGGATCATGACAGTGACAGATATGAGCAACAGAGATAAAGAAACAGGAAAATTAAGAAAGGTAAGAAAGAGTTTTGTTTCTGAGAAGGAATAACAGTGGCTGTGGGATCAGAGGCAGGGATTCAGTGATGTCCTCATAAGTGAGGCCTGCTGTGTCTGTGTACTTACATAAAAACAAACCCATGCTTGCATTTGACCCCCAAACCCCCAGCCATGCTCCTCCCTTTCACTTGAGACTGGCATTTATTGTGAAATAGTTTTATTTGTGGATATATATATATATATGAGAATACCATGTTTATGTCTGTGTGGTGACTTTCAAGCTTACCCCAGCAGGTGGTTCTCTTAGCTAAAGTTAGCATGGAAACATCTGTATAAAAATCAAAGTGTAAAGTTGTTGTGGTTTTATTAGGGGTTTGTGTTAGACTGTTTCTTGGTTGGATAAGGTAACTTTCTGGAGTTTCCACAGGTTGCCTGGGTTATGCTTATGTCAGTTTTACAGGAAGTGCCTGTACCAAGAAATGGTCTGAAACAAAAGCCAGTGTGAAACCAGTGTGTAATTTTTTTTGGGTCTGTTATGTTTAAACAAAGAAGATACATGATGTTTTAAATAGTGAGTTGTGAAGGTGGCGATTTTATCCCTGTTTCTTACTTTGTTGTAAAAATATAACAAGTCGGCTATAGCTTCATATTTCAAGCATAGATATGATGGTGGCTGTATTAGTCACCTCATCTAACTCTTGAAAAATAAGGTTTGGTAATAAAAGGGTGATAAATTCCGACTGAACAAACGTCTTGTATAACTTTTGTCTCTCCTCACTCTTTATTATTAGCAAGAAGCAATGAATAAGGTCTGTCAACACTCTGCCAGTTTCAGAAAGTGTTTTTCTTTTTGTCATGTAGACACAAATGTGGAAAAATATGGTCCAGGTTGAAAAATACCACCATTTACCATCGTTACTACCTTTGCCTTTAATTGTTAATCAGGCTGCCAGTAAGAACATAAAAGTCTTGCTTTGCCTTCTCAGCCAGCAAAAGCTGTGTTTTGTTTTGTTTTGTTTTTTTTTTACATTTTTTACCTTCAGTTACTTGTGAATTTTGAAAGATAATAAGATCAGATAAGGGACTCGGCTGCGGTCCATAGCAATACTAAGTAAGTACACAGCTAAGATGAAATCTAACCAAGAAGTTGAGATGAGAAAGAATGGAGCTGTGGTGGGAAGCAGTGAGACTGTCAAAAGCTAAAGTGTGAGGAAAAAAAGAGCAAGAGAGAGATGTGAAGGAAGATGAATGGAGAGAGAAAAGTGGATTTGTGAAGGAGAAGTGGGGTATAAATATTGCATGACAGATTTTACTACTTGGCAAAAGGGAGGGTTTCGCTCCCCTTCCCCATCTTCATACATGCACCCACTGACACATTCTGCAGGGCCGCACAGCCACACACACACACACTCACAGAGGAGGCTGTTTCACTTAGTCTTGTGCAATATTGTGTAAGTGTATCCCTGTTTAACCCTGAAGAGGAAAACTGGATGAACACAGCACAGTTGTTGCTGAGATGCAGAAGTAGGTGATGTGCCATGTTCAGGGGAAACACTCCTCTGTCTGCTCAGTCTTTGTTGTGATGAAAGAGTTCAATCAACGTGCCACCATCCAATTTAGAGCTGCAGATGGGGCCAGTGATGCTGACATCTACACTACAGTTATTTTAAGGTTTTATCACAACACACTTAAATACAACATACAATGTTTACTTCAACATTACACAAACATTTAGCCCATATTTCTCTATATTGATAACAAATTCAATGTGGTTTGCCTTCACAAAGACGTCTGAAATAGATGCCTGTTAAAACACCAGTGTTCAAGCACAAAGGCACACCTTTTTAAACTGAGAAAGAAAAAAAAATTCTTTTAATGATGACACCAAACACAGTCACAAGCTAGAGGAAGATGCTCCACCACATGACCGTGACTCTGACGTAGACAGCAACACCACACCAGCAGCTGTGGTACCACGGGGTTTCACAAGTGTAGTTGATAATAAATAATCAGAGCGGCTCGACAGGTGGTGAAATGTCAGGCCCTCTTAACAAACAGACCGGTTCATCCTCCAAGGTAATTTGTGGAAAAACATCAGCTGTGGAAAATCACCAAGAATTTATTCAAGTACTCCTACAGTTATGAGTTACTTTGCTGATAATGTCAAGTACCGTAATATTTATAAGTACAACCATGACCAGCTGTATTTTTACATTTAAATGCTGCTTGTATGTTTATTCATCAGAAGTTTTGATCTCAATACTATCATGTAATTTAGCCGAGAAACTGTTTAAATGTATCTGTCATCTATTACGATATTTCTGTTACCTGCATTTTTGAAGCAGGACTTTTATAAGTAACAATATTACAATGTTACATCATAAGATCACATTCTCATATAGCGCATAGAGTAAAATTCAGGAAAATCAAAGAATAACAAAATACAAAGAAACAAAAAGCAGGAATGTGAATATATATATATAAATATATATATATATATATACACATATATGTGAAGAAATTATTTCACAGTAGTGGTAGTGGTTAATAGTAGCATCAGTGAAATTTACAAGTCAAAGAAGTATAAGAGAAAAGTCATAGATGGAGAAGAGGTCATAGGGAAGATATAGACGTTACAGGGAGAGGAGACTACAGAGCAGTATAAAAGAAGAGAAGAAATAAAATAACAGCCAAAACAAAGAAAAGGAGGACAAACGAAAATGTGCAGGCTGAGAGACAGAGGAGAAGAGGGCTGGAGAAGCGACTGGGTGATCTGTAGTGAATAAACTAGAGCAGGTCACTCTGGGAGTGCAGCACTCTTTAGTATGCTGCTCCACACTCACTTTATCACACACACACAAGCACACGCACGCACGCACACACAAACAAACACACACACACACAAACCCACACACATACACACACACACTCGCTGAGTGTGACTCCTATGCTCAGTAGTATCATTTGGTACAACTAGCTTTCTCACAAAATAGTTGACACACAAATTCAGTAGGTTGCAAACTAACACTCCCACATGCTACTTGACAACGGTAAAGTTGGCGCTGTCTCCATGGTTACACATTATTAAGTGTCCAATCACAAAAGAGCAAAGCTAAGTTGAGGGCTGAGTAGAGACCCTGGTAGAAACTGGAGTGCACTTTACTAAAAGTATACTTTCCCAAAATTTTATGATAATCAAATTGACTGTGCAACATCACACCCTACAGTGTTGCTATTTTAAGCTTTTCTCTAACACTGTGGATTTCAATAATGGTGACAGATTTACTGGAAACTCTAAATATTTTTTTGTAATAAAATATCCCTGAATTTAGACAAAGACGGACACATGCAGGCTTCTCAGTTTGAGTCAGTGACTGTGGATTTTATGGGTTGAAATGACAACTTTAACCAGCGGATTTAATCAGCTACAGCTAGTGAACTTATTTAATTAATGTAAGTCACAGTAGCTTGGTTAGATAGAAATGCTGTCTCTGCCAGGCTTTATATTGTTATCACTTGAAAGACTTTAAAATGGAAAGCTAGCTGAAAAGAGTATTCACTACATGACGACAAACATGAGTAAATGTTCAAAGACTGAGGCTAGAGCGAAATGGCAAAAAGAAAGCCAAAGTTAATAATCCATTCAAAGCACATGTAAAAGAAGAGACCATGACCATTGTTCTAAAATGACAGTGTTGGTTCTACTATATAATAATGAGGAAGAGTTTTATATTATTTTAATGAGACAACATTCAGCCGTTTAGCTTACATACCTGGACAAAGATATCAGATGTACAACAGTGGAGACATTTTACACAGCGGATGTACTTTGTGCTTGTGTGTGTGTACGCGTGCGTGTGTGTGTGTGTGTGTGTAACCTCAATTTCAATTCCACAAACCAATGTAATTAGCTAATGAAATGCTCCTTGGCTATGGAGGTAAAGCTCAGTAAGTTGTAAATCCTGTAGGTCGTTAATTTATTAGCCAAACATTTGTAGCAGTGGACCAGAAGAAAACTTAGTCTGATCTGTACTCCATACAAAATGCTTCTCTGTTTTAGGGTTTTTGGATTTAAAAATGTTTTTAAAAAAGACACTAAAAGACCACCAGCAGATATTACAACCTGAGATTAACTGCATGCTACTCCTTAAGTTGCCATTTTTGTTCCCCAGTAAACCTTCATTTGTTGTCCTGTCTTTGTCTCTCCCTCTGTCTAATATTGAGCCTCTCTATGTTTGTATTCATCTATATGTATCTCTGCCAACACGAGTGTCTTATGATTGTAAGGCACTCCAGATGCCAGCATTAGCCAAATATCTTAAATGCAAATGTATCTGCCTGTCTCCGTCTCTATTTTCTATCAGCTGGACACCATGTCTCGGTCTTTTAGCCTTCTCTTTATACCTGCTTTTGGGTTTCCCTTTTTCAACAGCGTGATACTGGATGAATTACACAGTACACATCCTATGAAACCTACACATCTATATGAAATGAGTGCTTTTGGCAAAAAATGGAAAAGTCAATTCCATTTCATGCTCCGCTCATTTAAAATGAATGGATGTCAGAGACACAATAAAGCACATTCTCAAATGAGAAACACTGAAACAAAGAGAGTCTATCACCAGAAAGTGATGCTACTCTGCTATTTGTGGTAACAGCACTGTGGAATTTAGCCTGTTTTCTGTCCACAAAAATGCAGTAGTTTAGTCAAGGCTTAAAAAGAATAATTTGATATTTTGGGATATACTAAACTTTGACTATTAACTTTCTTGTGGCAAGTAAGATAGGAGGGTTCATACCTCTCTCATGTCTGTACACTAAACCAACAACTGATTAGCTGAGCTTAGTTCAAAGACTGAAAACAGAGGAAAACAACCAGCACGACTTTATCAACAAAGGTAACAAAACCTTTAGACAGAGCTCAGATGACGCACATTGGTCACCCACTCAGTGTAAAGTCATTGAAAATAAGGTAACTGGTAGTTTACTATTAAAAAAATAGCAAAGCATTCATTGCCGAATTCATTTGTTTACAAGAGGAGCTATGTTTTGGGAGCAATCCAGGCAAGAACACTGTTGATACTACTGATAAAAAAAAAAAAATTGCCCACATGTAAGAACTCTTAACAGGTGGTGCAGCTCAAAACATGAATTTGACACAGGAAAAGATCATTAAATCCATGGATTTATTGGAAATGTACCCACTGACTCTTCTTGTTAGATTTTGCACAAACCTGCACAATAATAGC
>JAUZTA010000011.1:19015815-19028841 GCA_034780835.1 Ctenochaetus striatus | reverse complement strand
AACTATGTGCAAAACTGATGAGAAAAAAAGTAGTTTTGCGAAGAGCAGATGTGATCTCGCTGCCATCGCACCACATTAGCAGATGGGCTGACTGTCCATTACAAATTACTGTATCATGAAGCTTACTGTGACAGTTGCTGGCCTGGTTGTGGTGTGTGAGGTGGGGATGTGTTGCAAGCGTTAACTGTGAAAAGATGGACGTCATTCAAGCTCCTCAAAAGTGAAGCTAAAACATCTGGATCGCCTCCTTGGTGTCTGGCTGCAGTATAAGTCATAAACTTAACCCCTCCATGTCAGCAGATGGAGCGTGATCCAAACTAAGAATTGAAGTACGCGTCAAATAAATTTCCCCCAAGAGGATCTCTGACTCCAGGTCGTGCCACACTGGCATGTGTTAGAGTGTAAGAATATTAAAAGTCTGGTTTCAATTAGTTATTTAATGCTAAAAAAGGTGGGGTGGGGTTGTAACGTCATGATTGACAGCTAACCCGGTCCCTAATACCTGATTAAGTCAGGGGCTGCTGTATGAATGGCACCTGAACTCAGTGACTCTGTTAATGGTCCCTGCTCCACAGACTCTGCTCTGGCTCCAACAAAGTCTGGATCTGGCTCCAAATTTCATCACAAGTGCAAGATGGCAGCTGAATCAGGGATGTTTTGGCTTCATTTTTGTACAGTAGGATGTGGTAGAGACATGCATTGTGTTTTTAACAGTCATTGGTTGCTTCTGACTACAAAGGTTCTCATCTTAATGATTCTCTGAACAGACACAAAAGTAAAAAATGTTTCCAGTCTCATTGTGTGTGTGAAAGCGGTTTTCACTGATAGCTGTCCTACAGCGTGATCTCACAGTGCTGTGCTACATTAAAGATCAGCCATCTTTTAGGCCTTTGACTCTTTGTGCCTCATTAAAGCATCAGAATGCATCTTACAGTCGGAATGTAAAAGAACAGTTACTCACCTGGTCAAAGGGGGCCTTCTAATGGGATAATTGTGCTTAGCTGCTCCAAAACAGGTGGAAAATAAGCAGGAAATACCTTTTCACTGCAGGTGTGTAACATATTTACACACTCAGAGTTTCAAGTTCCTTAACGACACATCTTAATTGTTGGAGGAAAATCCAAAGTAAGTGTTAACATGACAACTCCTCACATAAAGGTCAAATCCATATAGAAAGAAATCAAATTAATAGATGTTTACATCCATTATTAGTGATCTCATATTAATTATTAAGGTATCAGAATTGTTTAATGTTGGAGGGGGAGGGAGATTAAGATTATGGTCGGTCCCGAGGTCATTAAATTAATCTTTTATCAACACTGAGCTCTCAGTGGTTCTGGTAAACAAATCTATGTGCCTAATGAAAATCAAACATAGTCTGACACAGGCACAGGATTACACTGAAGACAATCCAGACTTGTATTTTGGACAAGCAACCTAAACCTTGCTGAGTATTAAGTAGTTCAAACTACCTACAACTTCATCTCTACAAACAGATTTCTGCATTTCAATGCACAATCTGTGGGTGAGGGACAAGTTTTGGATTTTCAAAGCATTTGAGTTTCCATTTGTAGTCTGAGTGGTGTTGACCAATCACTTGAGGGGGACTTTGGTTGTATGAAGGTAAACAGTCTGTGTGAACAGCAAAAGAGACAGAATCCACTGACAAAAATGTATTCTGAACCCATCTGACAATAATCTAACTTTTGATTAGTTTCCTTACTTATATTAGCTAACTGAGTGCAAACTGGCTATTTGAAGGAAAATCCTGCTGCAGATGTTTTCTAATAACAAACTCTATTCTCACACTTCAAGTAGCTAATATGTCCATTAGGTCTGGTGGACTCTGTGGACAAGGACCTGCTACCTGGGCAAGTGTAAAAAAAAACTCATTTCAAGGTAATGAAAGTACATTTATATTTTTAAGTGATAGTACTGATTGAAACCTTCCTATGAAGGTTATGTTCCATTTCTGCCATTTTTAAATGAAAACATAGCTGAGGATGTGAGGAGGCTTTTTGTTCCACCATCATAACTGGAATCTGAGCATGTTTCAGAGAGAGCTGACCATCCAACACTGAGGCAACATTGTAATAATAACAAGAGAGATAGGCAGGATACAGTCAAGAACATCCTTTTATTCAATCAAGTAAAGGGGTTGCTCTTTTCAAACTGTTTTTTATTATTATTATGGAAAAGAAACTGTAATTAACACATGCATTTCACCATGGGCTCTGGGAGGGGGGGTAAGTCTGAGGACGGGACGCTGCTCTGTGGGAGGAAGAGGAAGAGGAGGAGGAGGAGGAGGAGCACTTGTAGGCGGGAGGCGTGTTACAGGCCAGAGGCGAGGGGTTAGGGTGGCCAGGGGGGCTCAGTCTACACACTAAACACGGCCCTGCATCCTACAAAAACGTCAAAAACAAACAAAGGAAAGAAAAAAATATCCTCGGACGGTTCGGGCACAGGGTCCGACTGGGCTCTTTGAACGGTGCGGGGGCAGAGACTGGACACACTCACCCTAAACCGAGCACACACACACACACACACACACACACACACAGACACACACACACATACACACACACACACACACACAAACTGCTCCCTGCAACCTGTTCGTTTCTGATATGGCTTCTCAACGGTGGCGCGCTCCCTTGTCAAGGCTTGGTTGATAATACTGCTGCTGGCTTACTTTGCTTGAAGAAAAACGAAAAAAGTTGCATATATTGAATTTTTTGCGGGGTTTTTTTTATTTTGTAGGACAAAAAAAAAATCTGTGATACTTTATTTTGCTGGTGGAATTTCAAGGTGCTTTTGTTATTAGTCACCAAAGTCTCCTAGTTTAGTCCAGTTTTTGGAACCGTATCACTTTGGTCAAACACTGCGGTTTTCGAATGGCGGTGAACTGATATTGTAAAGCAACGTGTAACATCTCTTATGATTGTGCTAAATCTGAGCCTTTCAGTCATAGTGCTGTGGAACCAGTCCGCTTATAAGGTGCTTCGAGTCATTTTCAATTTCATTTTTTTTCCATTTTTTTTTCTTTTAAATAGCTGGTCTCATTCAACCACTAGGAAGGTGCATACTTGAAGGTCTCAACGCAGCATCTTCCTGCTGCCTAAGATACGTAGTAACAATGACAAAATAAAAGATTAAAAAAAGCAAATCCAAATTCAATTATAAAAAATAAATAGATAGAAACAAGGATTACAAACAAACCTGCCTATTCTAGCAGTCCTACTGGTCATCTCACCTCGCCTGAGCCCTTAACCCAAAGTTCCCGTGAGTGCTTTTCTTCCTCCACCATGGTTTATTTGTCATTGACGTCTCCCAGGAGGTGGGGGGGGGGGGAAACAAATTTCTTTGTCCTGACCAGGCCCCTGTCCTCAGCACAGCCCAGAGCCCCGTGGTGTAACTTGTTCACTTACATTAGCTGTTGAATGGAGAAGCTGAAGAAGATGGGTATGGTAATACAATGTGAAGCGTACAGACAAGAATAACATGTGAGCTAACTGCATTCTGCTCAGACAAAAAAATCTTTGCGTATTCTTTTTTTTTGTTGTTTTTTGTTGTTTTTTTTTTTGAAACCCCGCCGTTCAGAGAAAGGGAGAAAGGAGAAAAGGGGGAGGAGGGGGGGAGGGGGGGTTACGCGGCTATAGACTACTCAAGTGTCCAAGATAGACAGAAGACAAAGATACAGAGGAAGAGAAGCAAGACAGAAAATATCCTTTTTTTTTTTTTTGGAGATTTTTTTTTCGCTTTTCTTAATTATTCAACAATAAAAAGAGGAACTAAATCACACCAATTTCCTTTAGTACTATGCATACTGCTTTAAAAAGCTCGAAGAAGAGGAAGAGAAAGATATAGAAGTATGAAGGAGGGGACTTTTTTTTCTTTTGAGATGGGCACTCAGGATTACAAGATGGAATCTGTGAACAAAAGGCACTTTTTAGGGACAACCTTTAAGATGCTCTGAGTCTATAACACTACATCACCAAACAAATATTTATAATCATTTACAGTGGGAGATGACAGTGGGGGATTCAGGGGATCTGGGGGGAAATGGGGGGGGGAGGGGGGGTTCACTTAAATTGAAGACAGCAGACCAGCTGAGCAGACGGATGCCACTAATTTCCTCTCGCTGAACCAACTCGACTTTTACACCGAATCCAAATCATCGTTCGTGGTGGTTTTTGCTTGTGCCAGGGTCGTTTTCTCTCACTCTTTGAAAGGGGAATCCATACTTGTGCATCTCCCAAAAATTGGGGAAGATCTTGTCTTTGTCCCACATTCAGATCATCTAATGATACAATCTGGAAAAAAGCATTTTTACTAGATGTTTTTTTTTTTTCTTCCTGCTATGGTGTAAAGGTTGGGGGGGAAAAATGCCTTTTGTCACGACAACCTTTTTCATACAATGAACCCCTCCCCCCTCGGTAAATACAAAAAGAGAAATAGAATAATGCATGTTTTCCTAAAATTTGCTTTTATGATAACACTTAATTTTGTTTATTATTTATGTATAATAGAGATTGAAGTACTTTAATCTTTACGAAAGCACCAGTTTTCATAGTGATATATATTTTATGAGTTGCAAAATTGTTCCTTCAGCCCTCCCACATTCTGAAAACAAATTCCTCTGAAAACAAGTTAGAAATTAAGTTTTTTTTTCTTAAAAAAGTGATAAAAGAAAAAAAAAAAAAAGGAAATTAAAAACAATTTCCCCAAACTTACTTACAAAGACTGGGATTTTTTTTTTCGACGCCCTCATATTTAGAGTCCCAGAGCACTTGGACTTTAAAAACAAACAGAAAAAAAACCTTAGAGGGTTTTTCCCTCTTTTCTCGTGACACCCTCAAACAATCGCTAACAAACAAACACAATTCCTCTACCAAGGCATTGCACATGGCTCAATCGACATACATCATTTAGTTTCAAGAACAATACTTTCCATCGAAACAAGAAAGAAAACAACAAAATCTAATCTGTTCTTTTTTTTTTTTTAATCCTCGACTACATTATCGTCACTGTCTATGAATCTATTGTTGTTTGCCATGAATTTTCCTTTATGTCAGTTAACGCGAGAGTGGGTTTAGAGACTAGTTCTTCAGCTCTAATCGGCGGTTTTTAAGATGCATCCTATGACTGTGCGATGTACGCCATGCTTCAAAAAATAACTAGACTGCCACAGAGCTTATCTTGCAAATAAAAAAAAATGTATATATCTATAAATATATATGTGTATTATATATAAAGATGCTTGCGATTATCTAGTGAGCTGTCACCGTTTTTTTTTTTCCTCTCCTGACATAAATTTTTCACCATTCACTATAGCTTATATGTGAGAAAAAGAACCTGAATTCATGTTTGACAAATTGCATAATGGGAATACAGAGGCACTTCCATAGATTAGAAAAGAAATCACCTTAGCCATCGTTAAGGTCTTACTCAGCAGAGCTAGTTCTCTCTACAAAGCTGATGAGATGGTTGCCAGTCGGTTGGCCAACTATGTTGTGTTTCCCTGCAGTGAAGAACGTGGCCAGGCAGTCCAGTTATTTTGTGAGGTTGGATGGGTGCTTTGAATTTCAACAGGAAGAAAAAACTGAATCTGTCAGATTATGTGTGGGCTAATGATATAAAATGATTAAAAAGCATAAAGGCCTCCTCAGATTGTCTATTTTTAAGACTTCCCTTTGAATTCAGTCGGGCACAGGGGGATGTGTTTGCGTTAATAGTGAGTGGTCTTTATGAGTGTGTGTGTGTGTGTTAAAGAAGTGGCGATCTGTGCTCTACAAGTGTGTTTCCATCCCAGTGATACATCCACTGCTTTAAAAACATTAAGCGGAGGTCAATCTACTGTAAATCTTAACAAACACAAACTCTCAAGGTCGGCTGGCATGATTGTTTTAGTGCAGTTTTGATTAAGGGCTCATCGATTCACAATAGCTAGAGGGGAGTGCTGGTGTGTGTGTGTGTGTCGGGGGGAGATTACCATTGCAACCGATATCCTTTACCTGATCCTGTGCGCCAAAACAAAAAGTGGGCACACAGACGATCCTCCTACTGCTAGCCTCAGAGGCCCTCGCTCCCTCTCTAAAACCAGCCAGATATGTCACATATTCATTTTGCTCCGCAGCGTGGCTCCCTCTGCTCTTGGAGCAGCGGCCCATCTGGGAGTGTAAACAACAGGGTAAACTTGAGGGAGACAGAAAGAAGAGCAACTCTCTCTCTTTTACTCTGGGTCCCATCTTCAGCAACCTTTCCTTGCTTCTGTTTTTCTATCACTATCACCACCAGTCACCAGCTTCACCGGGGTCCAATAGTACATGCAGCTGCTTCTTCTCAGGTTTTGTAGATCTGTGTGGTTCGGCAGGTAAGTTCCCAGAAAACAAGCTTCCTGTGATTGTCAAAACCCTGCATTGTGTGGACTTAAAGTACAGTCTGTGGCAAATAAACCATGTCAAAGTGTGATACTTTGGAAAGTACTCTTATTCACTCTCTAGTTGAACGTTAGACAAGAATACCCTCACTAAGAAACACATTAATTACTCTGTACAGAAAACTGAAGGGTAAAATGACAATTTGCTGTATAAAAAGGTTTATGTTTTGAAATATTTCCAATGTGTGACCAGTTGATTTTACTGTACAGATTGAACAAACATGACTGTAATGAGGTGCTGGTTTGCAATTTTGTTAATTGATTTATTGGCCTTTATGCCAAGCTAACCAGCTGCTTGTTGCAGGTTAGAATTAAATGTACAAATATAGGAGTGCTATCAATCTTTTTGTCTTACTCTCGGCAAAAGAACAATATAAGAATATTTTCCAAAATGTCAAACTCTTCTGTACGTTCGGCATGTACTATTTGATCCAGGTCAGCTAACCACCCTGTCTACGCCGCTCCAACATCCCACTTCCTACTGTGTTTCTCTATAAGGTGCTGTCATTCAAATGCAAAACAATTATAAAATACAAATCCAAAAGGAATAAATTCAAATAAGAGAACACACAAGAGATAATAAAATCATTCATCTACATTACAAGAGGGCAAAGGGGGACCCAATAGCTGCTGACTATAATCATGAAAACTGTCGGAAATGACGTATCGCACTGTGATTTTCTGTGCGTGTGTGAGATGTTCGAATATCTAATCAAATAGGATCTCTGGGCTTTGTGCATATAAAATCAAAACATGATAACACCACCACCTATGGATACTACAATTTAAACGGTCTGACTGGGCAATGGTTCGTGAGTTTTCAATTGTACATACCTGCTGTGGTCATGGCACAGAGTGTGTGAAGTTTCAGAGTGTGTGTTGTGCAGGGCGATGTGAGAATGAGCGGAGGCCAATGATTTGTCAGACTGAACGATGGGGGTCGAGGACACATGAAGGCGTCTTGTACCTTGGTTTCTCCTCTTTAAAACTCTTAATAGGCAAGTCTGGTTTACCTCCCATGCCTTGTAGGTAAAATAGTGCACATCGTTAAGATTAGTGTTAACTGATTCAGCTTCTAGTGCAAGCCTTTATCAAGACATGTTTTGGCATGGTCTCTCTCTAGTTAGTAGTAGGATAAAAAGGGAGAGGGAGAGAAACATTGGTCAATTTGATTATGTTTAGGGTGACGACAGACATCACAGGAGCACGGACTGCAGTTTTCACTGGAAATCAAATAGTGTCCCTGCTTCGATCAGGCTGTGGATTCACTGCGAACGGAGCATTGTAGCTTAAATGGTAAATTCATATTGTTTTGGAAACCTGATTTTGTTGGACAGTTGTTTTTTTTGTAGCCATTCGTTACACAAAGCGTCCTCACAAAGTAGGAAAAGGTGACAGCTTTTTTCATTCTCAGGTTCCTGTTGCGTTGCTGCTTTGTTGTGCTGGTTCGGTATTTTCAGGAGAGACGCCTGCTCGCTGCCGTTTGTCCCCTTGCCCCTTCTTTATCCTGGCATCCTCTTGTCCATCCATTCATCTTTCCATCTTTTCCATCAATGCTAAAAACGGATCCTCCCTCTGACTGGGTAAATGAGTCCAGAGTTCCTCTAAAAGCATAATGCTGCTGTGATTTCCTGCGTTGCTTGGTTATAATTCGTATCAGGTGAGACGTACTCTCAGGGCCGGTTGGTGGGTTGGTTGAAGGACAGTTATTATCCTGCGGGTTGTTTCTCTCTTTTTCTATTTCCGATTGTAAAGAAAGAATTCTAGTTGCTGGTTTGTACACAGATCTTGTCAGAGGAACCAAGACTGCAAAAGAAAAAAAAAGGGAAAAAGAGGGAAAATGAGATCATGTACATGTTAAAACCAGTAAAACTTGTGTCAATATGTTAATAATTTACAAGTAGTGGATAAAAAACAAAAACACATCAGAATAAAATTGAATAGACTACAGTCTGCAGATTTTTGGTAATTGGCAGCTTAAGAACTTCCAAGGCTTCCATGGACGCTAAACTTCCTGTTTGGTCACTTCTGGCTCAGCAACAATAAAAGAAAAAAAATGGAGAAAAACGAAGAAAAACCAAAAACCAAAACAAACCAAAACAAAAACCAGGAAGAAAAGCAAAAGGCTTCAAAGCAACAGTCTCAGTCACCAATCAGGTTATCATAATGGCTCTGTCAGCTACACAATTTAAATGTGCCTGAATAAGTTAAAGAGCTAATTTCCATTCATATTTCCCAAGCAGGTTAAACCCTGAATGTTGAATTGAATATTTGCTGAGATTATTTAGTCTGTCAGTCACCAAAGTGTGAGCCACTAGAATGGCTAAACAGAATTTACTGTGACAGACGCAAACTACTGAAACCATTATCCATTTAAGTGTCTGTTATTTTATTCCATAAATTGTATGAACTGGTCTCCTTTTTTATTTTAGGCCATGAAGGTTCCTACAGCCTTTAAATACAATAAGTAACACAACAGTCATCTGGGCCACCAGCCCGGCCATTATCATCAATTCTGTCCATTTGTGGAGTCAAGTATGGTATGTCTTGAATTTGGCTGAGGAGTGAATGGCTACTAATGGCCAAGAAGCCAGCAGGGGGAAAGCAGTCTGGCGCTCCCTGTCACTTACACCATCTTCACGTTGGGTTTCTCCCACTCAGCGTGAGCAGGGAGCAGAAGTGGGTCATCGTCGCTGTTGTTGGCTGCCCTGTTTGGCCTGCAGGATCCGGCACTGTGGGCTGGTGCGCCAACATTCTAGAAGTCAAGCCTTGGAAACTACTCTGAGCCTCGAGGGAAGCAGCCTTTTGTTTTGTTTGACTCTAACAGGTCGCATGAATACCCCCCTTCTGCCTCCTGCACTTCTCAGCTACCCTGCTCCCCTGGGCACTGTCCCAGCAGGCCCTGGGCATTGTGACTTCTCTCTTCTTAGTTACTCTCCCTCTCTCCCCTTATCTGTATGTTCTTACACACACACACACACACACACACACACACACACACACACACACACAAACAATCCATCTATCTCCTGTGAACACTCCCACTAAATCCTTGGCAGCAGACAGTGACCACCCTCTTTTCTTTCCTGCCCCCCCACCCTCACCCCCTCTCAAGCAACCCCTTCTCAAATTCAAGATCAACTGGCTATGACATCATGTCTGGTTGCTGGGGGTAACGAGACGGCCGGGACGTGACTTCTATAAGGTTTGCTCCGTTCCCTCCATCTCCCCTCTTTCCTGCCCCAGTTGGTATCTTGTTTCCCTTTCTCCCCTGGTTGCAGTGTCTCACGTTTGCCACTAGAGGGCACTTGGAGCCCACTGTTGTCAGTGTGCGAGGTTCTCCAGCCTGCCCTTTAGTCACCACATACGTGCACGCTTCTGACATGTTCTTTGTCTTGCAGTCTATCATTTTTTTTAAGCAGGTCATTAATCTTCTTGTGTCATTCTCAGAGGCAGATGCAAGCAGTTAACGCTGAGTGTTTAGGTTTTGCACTGAAAAGTTATACTTAAGACATTATGTCCCACCCAGTTATGAGCATCGTTGAGCTGTTTTGGAAAGCATATAAAAAGACCCTATCTGGCCAAAAGTATGTAGATACCCCAGAACATATACTTTAATTAATGGTTCATAATACGTGGTTTGGACAAGACACTTTTCCTTTGCACTTCAGGCAACAGTGTGCTTCCAGCTTTGAGGAAATAGTTTGGGGAAGACCCTTTCCTGTTTTAATATGGCAGAGCCCCCTCACACAAAGCCAGTTTCATGAAGAAAAATTATTTTGCCAGTTTGGTTTGGGAAGAACTTCACTAGCTCATACAGAACCCTGACCTCAACACAATCCAAGACCTTTGAGACAAACTGGAATTCCCAATTGTGACTCAGGCCTTATCAGCCAACATGAGTGCCGGTCCTCACTATAATGCTGTTGTGGGTGAGTGGGAGAAAGCTAAGTTATTAAATCTGATGGAGAGCTTGAAACCAGAAGAGTAGAGGCGGTTTCGGCAGTACTTTTCCCATGGCCATGTTTTTGGAACAAAATGTTCAGCAATTATATAAGGATGTAATGTTTGGATGTCCACATAATTTTGGCCACAAACGGTATTCCGTTGTATGTATCATACTGGGGCAAAAAAAAAGAGAAGTTTTTACTATGGGGGTGGATTGTTCAGGGTAAATGTACATTAGTAGCAAAGTTGTAATTTGGAAGAATAAGAAAAACTGACAATGTGAAAAGTAGCATAGCTAAAAAAAAGGATAAAGACTGGGGTAAAAATGAGAGAAAGGGGAATAGAGAGTGAAGCATAATAAGTGGAGAGGCAGAAAGGATCAGGAATGGGGGAAATGGAGAGGGAGGAAAAGTAAGAGAACAGAGGGCAGAGAAACAAGGGAGGGGATCAGCCGAGCAGCTTCAGATGGTTTCCATGTGTTGAGGAGCTGAACTGAGCTGGCTCCAGGTGGGTGTGGTTGGACACTAATGAGAAAAGTACTGTGGTAATGGAGGAGTCATATGAATGAGGCACAGAGTAGTGAAGGGAGGGAACGAAGAAGGTGAATGAGGGAGAAAGTATGAGGCAGAAACAGAGAAAAATGAATAAAAATGAGAGAAAGCAGGACAAAGCTTACAAAAAGAGAGATGGTGAAATAGAGAAGGGGATTTCAGAGGGTTCAGCAAGAAGACGGAAAGAAGAGGTAGCAAGTAGAGGGAGGGAAAAAGGCAGCGAGGGAGAAGGCCTGCTGCCTGAAGGGTTGGCTCCATATGTGCCAAATAAACAGTTGAGCACATATGGTAAACCGCACACATACTGTAAAATACAGATATACAAATGCACACTGATGATCTGCTGTGGGATGGTGTGAGAGGAGAGGTGAAAGAAACCGAGCAGCAGGTTTTAGGGAGTGAGGGAATAAGAAATATTTTGGCGCACGTCCACACAGTTAATAAGTTTCCAGAGTTTGACCAGTAATCACAGTCAAAACAGACCAGTTTCCCCCCTTACTTCTATACACACAGACAGACTGTCAGCGTATCCCGGACTCCTACCTGTGTCTGCTGCGGGATGTTCAGAAAGTTGTTGTCCCGTGATCCGATGCCGACAAACCTGTTGGGAGCTGTGGCGCCTGGCGTGGAGTATGCTAGAGAAACAAAGGAAGAAAAAAAGAGAAGGTCATTACATACACAAACACAGCTGGCACTTAAAAATCTAAAAGCAATAGTTGCATCATGGGAAATTTGCATTTGCACCTTCTTGGAGAAAAAAGAATATACTCCTCTCTTCTCTCCACTTTTGTGTCTGTACTTAATCTAAAGCTACTGCCAGCAGACTGTTAGCTTAGCTTAGCACAAAGCTCATTAATTAACCCTTTTTGACTTTTTTGATTATCCAATCAAAAAAACAAAGTGTAACAATGAGGAGAATCTTGTGTCTGCAACTGGCTAAGAATTATTTTAACACAACCCTTCATACAACCACACTGCGGCCCTTGTTACATGTTTTCAGTTTTGTATGTATTAAACCAAAAAAATGTAACATGCCAGTTAGTGAGGTTTAGAGGTGCTAGTTGGTGGTTTTGTTATCTTTTGACATTGCTAGGCTAGCCCTTTCCCCCTCTGCTTTCAGTCTTTATACTGAGCTAAGCTAACTGGCTGTAAGTTGTCGCTTTATATTTGTCATATAGACATAAAATTGGTAACTTTCTTTAATTTCCAAGAATATCAAGCTATTGCTTTAACATGTTATATCATACAGTAAACTCAGTGTATCACAATAGCTAAATAATAAAAAAGGGAAAAAACTCAGACAAATATGACTTAATACCACAGAAAGTACTACTATATTTGATTGAGGTCATTAAAACTCCACCGACAAGTCTTCCAAAGTATGTTAAGTATGCAAACTTAGATCTCCCTGAATGATTAAATCCTGTTGATAAACTCAGTTGGAAGTGATTGAGCACAGAATCCTGACACTGAGGATGAGTCAGGGACAGTTAAAACCCACTGGCATCAAAGTCTCTGACAAATTTAGGGCAGTTTGAGGTTCCCCACGGACTCCAGCATTTGAATCTCACTAAGGGATTCAAGATGCAGTGTGCAGACTTGAGTCTGTTTGTGTTGAGAAAGGGGAGGAAGGACAAGAAGGAAAGAGACAGAAAAAGAAAATTTGGAGATTTATATGTATGGACATACAGTATACATCCATGTGTTTCTAAAACTTGGAATAACATACATAAGACATAAAGACTTTGAGACGCTGACTGGGGGTTAAACGCAAACACTAAATTTGAAGGAAAGCTAAAAAACAAAAAATTAAAGTGCTCCATCCAGTGCCCCTCGTATCACAGGTGAGGAAGACAAATGCGTTGAGAGAAAAGCCCCACGGTTAGACCGACATCACTTCTTTACCTTTTAACCACACCCTAATTCTGCCTAACAATCAACAAACAACAAAAAAGCCGACAAAGAAGCTAAAAACAGCTTAAAAATACGTCTAGTATGGATATAATATTTCTCCTAATGTCCCAATTTCTACTGGAGTCCTTATAAATGAACTGCCCTAAATTTGTGATCTTCACAAGTAAGATCACT
>JAUZTA010000011.1:18988207-19003084 GCA_034780835.1 Ctenochaetus striatus | reverse complement strand
CATCTCTCACTCCCAACACCACCATCACCATCACCAGAACAGATGTCTGCTGTAACCCAGTAGCTCCCTTCGCTGTAGACACATGGAGGCGCCATCTGGACCGGAACGCTGCTCTTCTCCAGATTGGGGAGTGCGTGTGTGTGTTTGTGTGTGTGTGTGTGTGTGTTTGTGCTTGTGTGTGTATGTAAATCAGAGACAGAGCTTAAATTTAGTTTTGTGCGCATGTGTGCGTGTGTCTGCATACCATTTGTAAATGTGTGTGTTAGTGAGTAAGCATGTCTCGGAGACAGAAGGTGCCTTGTGCTTTGATGACACACCTGAGTGCCTTTAGTCGTGTTTGTTTGGGTCGTATGTTGTTTTTCCTGCGCCGTCTTTCAGAGACGGTTGAGTCTGGCCTACGGCAGGTGGGACACCACTCAACAGCTCTGTCTAAACAACCGGCTGGATGGAGCGACAAACAGCGCTACTCGACAAACCCTCATTCACACACACAAACACACAAGCACATGCACACACACCTCCTTCTCTGTGTCTATCAACGCTCAACAACAAAATAACAACATTCAAAGCACTTATCTGGATGTTGCTGACAAATTCACACCGGCTAGAAAACTCTTTTTGCATGCAACTCGTACGTCACAACGATGTGGTTTTGGATATAAATTAAAATACATGGATATTTCTGTCAGACAGTGTTTGTCAGGGTGGGAATAACTAATGTTTTTGAATGCACCAGAAATGTCTTCATTCTCCTGGATGTCTGATTTCTTTCACAGATTTACGACAACATCTTTGAGGCAGACAGGCGGTGGATGTTATGGAGCTACTGGGTTACCAAAAGGCTTTGGTAAACCCACAATGGACAACAGCAGACATCTGGTAGAAAAACAACCCCACCCAGCGGCAGCATAGCCAGAGAACAAGACATAAGAGAAGGATGAAGAGAAAAGAACGAATGGAAAATGCAGAACAGCTCAGAGAGCTCACAGAAAGTGCATACAGACTTGAGAAAAAGGACAGAAAGAGATGTATTCCAGCTGAAGGTGGTGTGAGCTGAAGGAGAGCATGTATACATGTACACAGTATAATGTTTAATGTTGTTCTAACCATGGTAAGGAAACTGCACTCCATCGCTCTCATGCTTAATCTTCCTCTCCTGCACACTGGCCAAATGGTGCTGCACTGAAAGGCCAAACGGGAGAAGGGAAGAGTTAACAATGGAAGAGAGGAGGAGAGAAAAAGACAGAGACAGAGATACATGGAAAGAATGAGAGAGAGAGAAAGAAAGAGGGGTGGTTAAATAATGGGCAACAGGGGATTTTGATGTTACAGAGTGCAGCAAGTGTCTATAAAATGGTTCTGTCATTACTGCTGGCGGTATCAAAATGGCAGCATGTGAGTGGGAGTGACGGTTATAAAATGTAGAAAACATGAAATTTAGCAATTTAGCAGAATCCTAAAAGTCAGATTTTAAACCCAAGACATAAACATTCAGTCGATTTTACATAAAAACTTTTGACATAGTCCTCATCAAGATGGTTAAAAATGCTGTAAGCCAAGGGGTGAGAGGTTATGCTTTAACATGGAAATGGGAGGCTACCCTGACGTTGTTCTGCTGCAATACTCAAGAAAACAGCAATTTGGAGGGTTAAACTCACTGAGTTTCCAAAGAATATTGTAACAGTAATAGTTTGACATTCTGGGAAATAAGGCTACTCACTTTCTGAGCAAGAGTTTCGATGGAAAAACTGATACTGCTGACTGCACGATAACATAACTATGAAGCTACAGCCAGCACTCGGCTAGCTTATTGTCAGCTCAGCACAAAACTTTAGAACAGGGAACTAAACTAACCTGGCTCAGAATGTGACAAATTTCGCAAACTAGCACTTTCAAAGCTCACTATGAAACCCTAGTTCATAATCTACATTTAGTTTAATCTGCACAAAACTCACAGTGTAAACACATTTAACGTTTTACAACTGCAGCTAGCTTACATAGGCTTAGCACTATGGCTGAAAACAGGTGAAAACAGCTAGCCTGGCTGTTAGGAAATGTAACAGCTCTTTAGCTCAATAATCAACATTTTAGGTAGAGCAGTCAAAAATATAAGAGACCGTTCATGTTTAACACAAACAGAAATGTGCATGTAGCAGGTGCGAGCACTAACTTTTGTTAGTGAGTGGGCCAAATTATATCTCTTGATCATCAAAAGCACCTGAGTTGCATGTGGTTTTGTGACCAATGGTACATGCACATTTGGGATTTAAATGTCTGCCTAAAACTTGGGTGACGACTGTGAGAGAAAAACATGTGCTTTTCCAAAGGCTACGAGAAACAAGAAAAACAAGAGCTGAAACAACAACATGCAGGTAAGTTGTTTTGTCATTAAAAATCTTTCGCTTTGGCTAAGCTAACCGGCTGTTGACTTTAGCTTTATATTGACCTTGAAGACATAAAAATTGTATCAGTGTTCACATGTGACTCTCTGCAACAAAGCGAGTACTTGCCACATTGTCAAACTATTCCTTACATATGATTGGTGATAAACACATAAAGATCTCAAAACTCTAGCTTGTGATAGTTTTGGCCTAACTTGGAAAAGTAGGTCTATTAAAGATAATAGAACATAAAGGGGATAGATGTTTGTACAGATAATAGAACATAAAGGGGATAGATGTTTGTACAAACACAAATCTATTTGGCCTTTATGTGTTATATTTACTGTATATGGCTCTGATTTAACCTTATACACACTGTCACACACACACCCTCTCTCTCTCCTTTCTCTTGCTCACACACACACAGATTCAAAGAATGTTAGTGCTATGCCATAAGAATCAAATGAGCAATCTAAATCCATCTCTACCACTCTTCTCTTTGACAACTCAGATGAAAAACACTAGGATTAATCAGTTCAGTGTTCTCAGTCTGTAGTTTAATTAAAGGGTCAGTTCAGCCAAAACAGAAATTGGCACAAATTTTCATACATTCACTGATGAGCAAGCAGATAGTAGTTGCAGAGGTCTGGAGATCTGTCAATGACACTTTTACCTTCATGCCATGGGTCCTCATGTAAAATATCCACAAACCCCACTAGCATGCTTTTTTTTTTAAATTGTATAAGTATAGAAAATAGTCACCAGTAGAAATTATCCAGAACTGGGACATTATTTTTTTTAATAGAGAACTCTTCAAACGTCACGTTTCACAAAAAATGATGGTCTTTCACTTTCACTCATTGGGGTGTTGGGAGAAGTTTGAGTGGAAATTAAAAATCTCTGCAAAACCCAACCGAATCTGTCCGTAAGTTCTTTTTTTTTCTGTGTTTTGAGTAAACTGGCCCTTTAAAGTCCCTGCTGCATGTAAGAAAGGATACAATAACCTAGCTGTGGCAAAGTGACGATCCCTCTACCTCAAACAGGCCTGCGTTGCTTAGTGAGGGCGGGGGGTACTGGTTGTAAGTAGAATAGTAGGTGTGAATGGAAAAGTGTGAAAAGAGAGTTGGGATGATGAGGGGGTCAAATGATGGAGAGAAGGGTCAACACAGTACAGAGGCAAAGGGTGTGTTGGTGGAAAGAAGTGAACTGTGGCTTCTGGTCCATTTCAAGTCAGTGAGTGTGAATTAAACATTTAAAAAAATGCATCATTAGGCCCCAAAAACATACTTTTTCTATTGCTTGTTTCTAAACCTGATGGACTTCTTTTTCTCTGGCTCTTTCTCTCTTGTGTTTTTTAACATCTCCAGTTTCGGAAGTTAACTTAAATTCACTCCAGTGAGATGTCAGAAAACCCTTGTGTAAAGAGTTTTAAGCTTAGAACCAACTATGAGATAAATAATGGCCATAAAACACTGGATCAGAGCAAAAAACAAAACAAAACAAAAAGGTCTGAATATGAATGGAATTTTCACTTTTGGAGCTTTGCTGTTAAGCTCTTATCACCAGTTCAAACATACATCAATGTAACAGCTGGATTTAGCAACTCTGAGTGAAAATGGGAAGCAGTTGAGAAATCCTTTGCTAATGGTGCCAGCACTGTCAATCACATCTTACCAAACTACATCCAAACAGTCATAATTAGTCATAATTTTTAAGTTTATTAAGTTTCTTTTAAGAAATAAAAACCAAATGTTTTTTTCTCCTAACTTTAACTGTTTTTATTTAGTCATGAATATTTAAGGAATAGTTGTAGATAGTGTTTAATAATTATTATTTGCTCTTTTATAGAGTTAGGTAAGAAGTTTGATACCACTTCCATGTTTTTGGCATTATATATGAAACTAATGTCAGCAGCCTAGCTAGTTTGACTCAACATAAAAACAGGACACAGCTAGCCAGGCTCTGTCTAAAACATAAAAGGGAGCCGTTTAGCCATAAAAGGCTAAAAAGCCCACAAAACAGCATCACTAAAGCTCAAATACTTATGTGCTGTGTCTTATTTATTTAATCTGTATTTTTGGATAAACTGGCCTCTTAAGATGATACATTTTTTGTGTAGATAATGTGTAAATTAGTGAGCTTTATAGATGCTGCTAGATGGATTTTGTAACTTTTGGACAGAGCCATGCAAGTTATCTCTGCTTGTTGTTTTTGTCTTTATGCTTAGCTAAGCTACCTGGCTGCTGAGCACTAACTCCATATTAACTAAACATACAAGAGTGGTACCAATTTTTTTTATCTAACACTCAGCAACAAAGCAAATAAATCCCTAAAATGTCAAAGTATCATAGCCTATTATACAGAGAAAAAGTACATTTTCAGGGGCTTTAAAACTCAGTGTTAGTTCACTGTCAAAAAACACTAGAGGAGCCGCTTCAGCTTCCGTTCAAGTTTTAAATTCTTAACGTCTTTAAATGTTATAAAAAAATAAATAAATAAAAATTTTGGTCTGAATTGATGTGGACCTCAGCCCAGCTCCAGGAGAATCTGATGAGAAAGTTATAGCTGAACTACCTGCATCCACATCATTGGGCCAACCGCTGGACTGAGAGCTGCTGCCAGCTGCTGGGGAACGGCCCGAGTAGAAGACATCGTCCACCGGGCTCTCCATCTCACTGTCGTCAATGGACTTGCGCTTGTTGGAGCTAAGAGAAAAAGAGGAAAGGAGCTGATTTTATTATTGAAGGAGGGAAAGAGGAAGGATTAAAAAGAATGTCTTATTATTGTGAGATTAATGTGTTTGTTTTAGTTGTTTTTCATAAACTTTAACAAACTTAACTTTTTTTTTTTTTACTAATAAGTACTTGGGGCTCTAATGACTGTACACATATCGTTTGTGGGACGTTTGAGGACAAATGCAAATACTTATTTCCTCTGGAGTCAGTCAAATGTCTGCATGAATTCTAAATGTCAAGGTTCTTTCAATGTTTTGTTTTCATATTACGTTTTAGCCAAAGGGAAAATGCAACACAACTGGAGACAATGAGACAAACATAAGGCCAGAATTTACTCAACATGCTGTATCCGTGCTGGCCCAGAGGAGCCTCACGCTACAGTCTGAGTGCAGAGGGGGTGCATGGTGATGCTGGAACACATTTGTGTGTGTGTTTGCAGATTCTTATAGACTCACACATCTGTGACCAATAAAATAAAGGGGCTTGTGAGCGTACAATGTTTCACTGCTGATCCAAAATGTTTAAATATGTGTGCGCTCATGCGCACATCTATGTGACAGCATGCCTGTGTGGCTTTTCTGCGAGTGTGATGCAGGGGTCTGTATTTCATTAGTATCAAGGGAGATATTCTGTGATGAGTGTAACTACCTCCGTGGGAGACTTGCATAAAGCTCCATTTCAGTCCTGCAGCATAAGATGAGTGAGAGAGGACGACAGAGGGAGCAATAGGAAATAACAGAGACAAAAGACACAAACACAGAGTGAGGGACAGATTGGTGGGAAAAATGAGGGGGAATGAGAAGGATTAGCAATGGAGAAGGAAGAGGGGAGGGGAGACCACAATCAAAAAGCAGAGTAAGCTAAGCATAAAGAATACAGCAGCTTTAAGAGGTTATAGAATTAAGAAATGATGAATATTAGTAAGGAAAAAACACTTTGAGCATTTGTGTTTGTATGTGTACCTGGTGGAGGGGGTGGAGGTGATGGAGCGCCGTCCCAGAGTCACCTGGTTGATGTTGTAGTAGCCGGGGCTGTCTAGGTCAGCCAGGGAGAAGTTGGGGCCGGTCGCTGTAGCCACAGGGGCTGAGTGACGCACGCACAACAAACACACACAAACAAACATCACATAGGAAAACAATATCAGACAATTTGCAGCTGCATCCGGTAAATAATCATGATTTCATTTTCAATATAAGGCTGGTGCTGCTTTATTATTTGTGTTTTTTCTCTGACACTTTAACACTTCTCTAACACTTGTTTGGTTCAACATCACTTTCTTTAACACTCAAGTAGAGACCTCCTGATTGGATTGCCATATAATTTGTTAAGACAATCATGCATTCCTGATTCACTTACTTTGTGGAGTGCCACTTTGAGGTTCACATTTGTTACTTTTCCCCCCCACTGAGAGTGAATCATATTATTTTGATGATTTACTGATTTTTTACAGCGTCATCATCGAAGTAGGTGGGGTCAGTGTCCTGGTATTTATTAGCTGTTGTTTCCTGACACTAAACTTTTCCTGATGATGGCTTTAAAATTAAACCAAACATTTTACCCTGGAACAATGTCTTGCTCTTTTTTTAAAATTACCATTTTGTTGAGCATGTTAGATATTATGAATCTTGTACCTCAAAACACTTTCTGATTTCACTGGCCTCTATGTGGCACTGAGTCCCAAGCCCATTGGTTTCTACTAAAGATGTCAATATATACTAAAAAGGTTGTAAATTGTTTCACTTTGAAAAAGCCAAAATAAATTTCTGAGAAAAAAATGGCCTCAATAGTTTTTAGGGGACATTGCTCCTAAATAATTAAATAACTCATTTGTTTGAAACTCTTATCAGCTGTGGATGAATGCACATTTAGGTGCTTTAGCTGGTGTTTATTGCAGTAGGATGGTTTGTGTGATTAAGTCCAAATAAACTACAGTGTGTTTGTTAGTGGAAAAAAGTAGCATGTGACACATTTCCATGATGTGACTCAGTGAAATGTTTTTTTTTTTAAGGTTAAAGCACAGAGGAATAAGATATATGAAGTTTGAGACACACAAACAGTACTTCTTTTTATGATCCCTCTTTTTTCTTCATGAAAAGGAAATACATTAAAACATCAGTCCTATCCTTTAAAAAGTAATTTATCCCATAAAAGTAAGTTGCTAGTTGTAGTATAAGGGATGCTGATTTTTGCATGGTGTTATAACAAAGTGACTGAGTGAAGTGTACGAGAACTGACAGGGAAAGGGAGAGTGTGTTATGCACATGAAGATTGACAGGGGGAAATTATAGCTGTGACTCACTCTGCGACACGCGGACCAGCTCGGCTACGTTCCACACCCCTGAAGTCACAAAGCAGTCCTGGAAACTCAAGTGGCCTGGGTAAAAGAGAGGGAAAGAAGAGAGTGTGAGAGCGGGCTGCATACACAAACATGCGTAAAATTATATGTTCAAACAGAGACGCACATATACATGAGACGCTTGGATTAGCGTATACGCTCAAACACATGCAGAGGGAGCTGAAAAATACATGTATGGAAAAGCTTGACAAACTGCCTGTGTCGTCCTGTGGGACCATGTGTTTTCTATAAGATGCAGCAGGCTTGTTGTTGATTGTTTTTGACTGTTGACAGTCCAAAACACACAACCAATCAAGTCCAACAAATGACTCTAATATCCACAAAGATATCTATATAATATATTGTGTATTAAGATATTTATGTATACATCATGCACATGCACATGTTTAGAGATATTATGATGCATACACAATAATTGAACAGTGATGCATATACACACAGTAGCACACATCCTTGAACCTCTTTCCTTTTGAGCAGATTCCAATTGCTCTATTGATACTTAAACCTAAACCTTAAGGGGTAAAAAATGTGGTTTGCTGTTAATTTAAAATTAGTTTTGTTTATAATGTGTTAATCAAAGTAGCTGATCTGGGAACTCAAAGACAACACTACAACAAAGTCAACTTGTTAGAGGTCAAGAAACATGGGCGATCCAACATCATGGAAGGTTTTAAAGTCAACAGTTAAGCCTATTTAAACTGTTTTCTTTGGAGGTGAAACCCAAAGTGAGTCAAAGTGTTGTTGACAATCTCTCACTGCAGGGGAAAACTGTGTAAGTCTACAACTACGGTAAACAGGCTGTCTACTGCGACTGATGTCAATAGTTGGAAATATTTTTACTTATCATCTTTCTTTAAGCTTGCACAAAAGTTTTGCTGATCTGAGGATTTTGTTTAAAGCCTTTGCCATCGTCTGACTTCTCGTGCTGCTTTAAGAGACAAATTCCTACTCAACTCTGCAGCTTCCTCCAGCTCTAAAGAGTATATTAGCCTCAATTAACTTGGTTTTATAGTCCATTACTCTTTTGGTTCACTCACACCATACTCTCATGACTGTCACCAAAAAAAGGTCTAAAAAAAACACGGTAGAGTGCCTACACAGCACCAAGCTTCAGACTGATACAGTTAGCAGCTAGCTAGAGAACATACTGAAGCATTTGGCAGCTAAAGAGCCAGATATTTCTCAGCAGTTCATTGAGAACAAAAACATCTCAAAGGAGAGTGAATATTAGACTTATATTCACCAGATGGCCAGAAACAAGACTCCAAATGAATGCTAATGCAACTCCGTCTCTGCTGGATGTGTAAATAGGCAGCTGTTTGCTAACATGCATGCCGTGACAACAAAAAAGGTGATAATATGTCAATATGTTGGGTTCCCAGCTTGTTTCTGATGCAACCAAGTTGCCAAAAAATCTGTTAGACAAGACTTTACTTGGAAACCAAAGTGATAACTCATCAAAACCTACTTTTACTTTATCCGTTAGCTTAGCCTTAACTTGATACAACGCCGTTATTTAATTATTTATGTCAAAATCCAACATTAGCGAGCTAGCTACAATTTCTCAAACAAAGAATTGTCAAAAGGATCCAAAGCTATTTCTCATAAGGGAAGAGGTACACAAGCACGCACACACACCTCAGTGTGAACACTGTCATTCACAATAGTACTCAATGTGCTGCAGGGTTCTTAAGGCACATTTGGGCCGCTCTGATGTTTTGTTAACTTCTCCAAGGAAAGTTTGTTGAATGTGTGACATTCTGCTCCATAATGTTCTGATCTATATTATTCAGGTCCACATGATGTGTGTATAAAGGACACTCCAAGGACACCCTACGCTCTAGGCCCTGGGGTTCCTCTATGTTCTCCTCATTCCCTCACCTCTCAGTTTTCTGTCAACCCCCCACCCCCATCCCCACCACCTTCTCTTTTCTCCTGCTCTCCATCTCTCTCTATCCCTGTTCGGGGTTAACCACAGCGGAGACAGCGCATGAGGTCAGTGCTCAGTTCGGCAGCGGACATGTGGTTCCCATCTTCGAATAACGTCAGTGTGATTTATGAGTGGCCCACCACAATCCCAGCACAACCGCCCCCAGTACAGTACCATCAGCTCTCCTTACCATAATAAACTTAGACCCAACTCTGTCGGGACATACACACAGAGGCCCGTACGTAGGGGCAGTGTGCGTATACGGTCTGTGCATGTGTGCAAGTATCTGTATCACTGGGATTTTATGTAAAAACAGGTATGTCAAACATTTTTTAATGCAAGCATGTGAATGTGTGCAAACAGAACACACTTGTAAACTTACCATTTGGTGGGGGCTTGACGTCTGTGTCTCCTTGCTGGTTTGAGTTGTCTGATTGTCCTGATTGTTCTGAAAGAAAGGAGAGAAAAAAAGAGAAAAAGAGATGGTTAGTCAGGTGGACAGATGTCTGGACACTACCCAAGGTGAGGGGGCAGGACAGCATCAGAGGGAACTCAACGGGAAATGGCGCCTTCTTTCATTCTTTCCACTGAAGAGAGACAGACGCGGGGCTGAGATTAAAGATGGGAGCATATTTCCGCTCAGGTTGAATCTCAGTTGAAAGTCATAAAATGGCAAATCAGGAGGTTGATATCCTCCCTTCTGGAGTCTGTCACTGTGGGAAAATCACCTTTCAAACTTACTCAAAAAGGCTCAAGAAAGAACAATTTTGTTTGGAGTGTCTTAGGAATACTTCCTCACTTTCTTAGGAATAAGTTCTCCCTGGCTTAAAAACCACTTTTCTCTCTTTCTATACTCTTTAAAGGACTCACACCCACTCAAATGGCCCCAGACAGTGCAGGCTGGGTAAATTGCCACAGGAAATCTTAGCTTTTCACTGCTGACTCAAAAGTTGAAGGCTACTTATAAAATGTACATTTTTAGGGTTCTGAGAATTGTTTGGAGTTCATCTCTGGCCTGTGGTTACCTTGAAAAAAATATACTTTTTTTCTTTCAATACCTTTTCTGCAGGAACTAAGCTCTCACATAAACACTTCTCTAGTTAAAGCCTTTGACAGAGTAAGTGTAAAAGGTCCCAAGAAACCTCAGCTTCTCCACTCCCTACTTGTAACTTAAGGGTTACTTATAAATTGTACACTTCTGCATCGAGGCATTGTGTGGATTGCATCTCTTGAGTGTGTTTACCTTTACATCTATAAGGGCAAATAGGCAGAGAGCCGTCTGCTTCAGCTAGTTTTGTTTGGCACGCTGGCTGCCATTCTTCTTTAGATGCGTAATGCAGCCTTGTGGAGTTTTATAGTTGTATCATATATACCATTCAGGCCAATTACCCTTCAGAGCCGAAGCTTTAAGGCCGTTCCGGGGCCAAGTCTCTCTCTCTAGAAAGTGGCCTCCGTGCAGACAGTACTAGGCCCCCCAATCTCAACATCATCTAAGCCCAAATCAGCGTCCTAATCTTGGGTGGCATTAGTGGACAACTTGCCAGCAAACTGCTGCACTATTCACCCTGTCTGTGAATTGCCAAAACCAAGAACACAAAAAGAGACAAACAAAATCACCTCATCACTCTAGGTCAGAAAGCAGAGGGAAAACCACACTGGGATAGAGTTTCTTTTTTCTTGCAACACTCTTTCCTCTTTCTGCAGGAGTCAGAGTCCATCTTTATGTCTTTCCCTCTCAATTCCTCTCACACTCGTTCTGTCTCTGCTTCTCTTTCTCTCTCGTGCTGTCGCTCTGTGGAATCCTGGCAGCCATCTTAGCGCTTGGCAGCCATCTTAGCTTTGGCGGTACCCATGCATTCCTGCTAGCTGACGGCACACCCACACACACACACACACACACACACACTCACACACACGCACACACACACACACAAACAGACACACATGCTTGCAAAGCGCACTCTCTCACACACACACACAGACCCAATGGTCTTAAAGATAAAAAGACCAGCTGAGGATATGCAATGCAAATGGAGTGAGGATAAAACCACTGAGATGTTTGTCTGCAATTCAGCAAGTGTTGCGATTCCCGCCCAATAGTATGTTTACAGAGATTGCATGAGTTTAATCAGAATGAGAGATGATCACAGACGTCAGGCACTCTTATAAAGTGGAGGGACAGAGGAAAACAGGAAAATAAAGGAATCATTCAAGGCAAATAAGGTGATCACGTAACATGAACCAAGAATAAATGAAGCCTCAGGCCTCTCTTATCACGGCAGCGCTCACCCCGACAATCCTGATCATGCATTTCACTACAAGCACAAACCGTTAAAACCTTTTGAACCTGCATGCCTCTGAAAAATCGCTCTAGCACAATGTGACAATTTTGAAGCCAAAATTCAGTGCCTAGTTGTCATGACAACAGGGATGGCACACCGTAGTTAAAGTCCCCAGCGATGAGTGGTTGTTGAAGCCTGCGTGTGCATATGTGTCGCTGTTTGGCCTGGCAATTAGTTCGAATGAAGATAATAATATAGCCTACTGGCATGAGCTCAATGTGTTGTTTTGTTTAAGTATCTCTTGGCACCAAACAGACTGGCTGCCGCTGCGCCACACTATAACAAGGTGGACTTTTTACTATATCCATCTTTCTGCATTTTTAAGGTGTTAAATCCACTCATGTTACATTATCACCCAATTTTCTAAACTGGGCTTTCATAACTTCTCAGTTTTCCTGGCAAAAAGTGAGCAAAGTATGTATCTCTACAAGTGGTATGCAAGAAAGCAATTCCAACTAATGCACTCTGCAATATAAGTCAAATAATCTTCGAAAACATCCTTTCCTAACCTTTATGAATTGTGGACCCTTTAAAAAGAAGCAATATCTAATCCTGACTTCTCTTAATCAAAATTACTGTTTAATTTACAAGGCTTTGAAGCTTTGTTAAAGTTATTGTAGCAGCATGTTATCAACAAAAGCAAAAAAAAAAAAAAGACAAGTTGGGGTCCACTATTCTATTACATGAATGTGGATTGTTGACTCTACAGTGCTACCTACAGGTTCACAATTTTATTTTTTTAATGGCAACTGTTATCTTGCTTTATATCTGCAATATTCTTTGACCAATTAGAGGTATTTTTTGCCCTCAATCACTTTTGAAGGAAACACCCTGTTCTTTAGACTTTAAATGTGTCAGCTGGTTGCTAACCATCACATTCTACCCTATGATGTTGGCCTCAGCTGGCTGCTGAGGCAAAGAAAATGGTGCTGATTAGAGCTGTTAGAGTGAACCAGCACAGTAAAGTTGCAAGCCAGAAAACCAAAACCATGAACTGAAAGACGCTAAAATGGTCTATTGGGCTGAAAGGAACCACAGAACTGGATGATAATTCAAAGTGGGTCACAGAGAGCGACACCTGCTGCTTTGCAGATTTAATTTTTTGATTGACTTTACCGATTTCACGTAAGAAAAAATATACAATATAATAAGAAGTGCTATTTTTATGGTGTACCTATTGTTTGGGTTTGATGTCTACTTTCAGTTTTTGCCAAAATCCCTTCCTGTTTTTCAATAATCAGGGTGCCCTTGACCACTAAGAGGCAGTAATGAGGACTTCGATCGACCACTAGGACCTGGAAGATGGAGAAGCAATGTGGACTTCTGGGTAGGAAGCATTCTCTGAATATGCGTGAAACAGTCTTAAATGTGGGATGACATTGGCAGCTCTGTATTAATGGGAACTGCCACCATGATTTTTAATATCTCTGCAATCAACACAACAAATGCACCATTTGCCCATCAACATCTGTAAGACCATCCATTGGTGTGGGGCCAACGCTGACAAAATAATAACAGATGTACTTTGGAGAGACAGAAATATGAGTGTTATTACGTTCACTTGTCCCCACTCTTTTAACACTCAGGCTGCAGTATACAGAGTGCAACCACATAAGCATTAATTAACATGCTGGTTCAAATGTTAGCATGTGCACGCACCAAACATGGATACACATGCCTCCAAAGCACAAACATATTCTTGCAAACACACACAAACGTACACACATTCACATTCACACACACACGTTTAAACAAAGATGAATCACCCTTATCTCCTGCACACAGTCGCCCCAAGGCCCCCTGCACACGCCCCGCCAGAGATAATACAGCACAGACACACAAATATACCAAACTATCGCTCAAATCACACTCACACACACACATGCACAAACACAGTGAGTTCATTTTGTGTCTAGGTCAATATACAATGACTGGTGATACACTCCTGGAGTGTGTACACAAAAGTTAACACTTGCTATACATTTATCACACTACAGATGCAGACAGAGGCTAATAACTCACACCCAGGCTAATGTACACACACTGGAAATCACACTTACTTAATCACTCCATTCATCATACACACAGACACAAAAATAACACACCGCCACATATTCACACCAACACGTAAACATACACACGAGTGGAAATCATTAAGAGACACTTCAATGTAAAATCACATACACATGCTCACTTGCTTAGCGCGCGGGCAGCCGCTGCCAGCGCTAATGGACTCATTTACTGTGCGCACATTCATGTACGAGTGCACATTGCTCACACAGGCACTTTATTTTTTTTGCTAATTTACCGAACAGCTTAGAGTGTTTGTTTGTGCATCACAAGCACACATGAGCAAACAGCCCTCTGTAATCTAATGTGCAGTAAGTGAAGGGGATTTTTCAGACTGATGACAGACTATAAAATCAACATTACCAGTCCAACACTTGAAATAAAATGTAACAGCTTTGGAGGTTAAACTTGATGATGACTGTAAGGAAAGACTTCAGTCACGCATGCACACTCACATACACTCAGGAAGACATTTTTCTCATAGTCAGTGTTAACATCTTACTGTTACTGTTTCTCGTAAAAAAATTGGAAAAAGTCATTCACAAAAGCTTGATTTACCCTTCGATCAGTCACATCACATTCCATTATATATTTCCCTATAGAGAGCTGAGGTCTCGTCCCTTTTCGTGCACTACAGAGACCGTATTTCAGAAAAATATGTATGAGAGTCAACAGAGAGAAACAAATACATTTTTGATTCTGTTTTAATTGTGTACATATGATCTTTGTTATTTTAAAAGACCTTTGCAACTGAACAACAATTGAAGTGTAAGACTCTGGAATACATATTAAGAAATACTACACCATCAAACATTGCATAAGTCATGCCATGATAATATTTTCTTGTGGAACCAGCTAAATTCCTAAGCTAAAGGCCATGTTGTCGTTGTTATACTGACGTACAGAGAGATGCAGTTCACTAAGTAGTTTAACATTAAATCGAATGGTATTTTACTATGTTTACAACAAACTGTCATCCTTATCTTTTTAAATCAATAAAACATCATTTGTTTCATTAATGTCACAAATGAACGAGGATTAAAAAAAAATATTTGTCTCGTCG
>JAUZTA010000011.1:18914788-18927889 GCA_034780835.1 Ctenochaetus striatus | reverse complement strand
ATATATTTTTGCTGTTTTAAATGTCAGCTTCCATTTGCTAGGCAAGTATTGAAAAAGTGAATCGAGCTGAGCTGCTAAATTGCTAAAGAGACACCATAACATTTATTTATTAACCTTAATTACACAAATAATTAGAAATCAGTGTACAGTGAAATTAGGAAATAAAGCTAATCCATGTTGCCAACAATAGGCACTTTCTGGTACAAGAAATTTTTCTATTTGCAAAGCTAAGACCTGACCTTTGTTTCAAAATTAGACTTAATTCAATCATATACTCCGTCTTTTGTGTATCTTTTTCAGTATTATTCATTAAACTGGATAATTACAGTGAATATGAAGCAGGTTGGCCTGCTACCAAGCCCGTGGAGCTGCTGAGCGTTCGGACCTATAGAGTGGTGGAAAGCTGTGAGAGAATCGGTTAAAGGAGGTCAGAGGATCAGAGCGACCGTCAGCGGAACGCTTCGCGTCTATTCACCGATTTATTGGAGGGCCGATCATGCTGGAATAATCTGTTTACCAGCGATTCCTTACACTCCGCACACTCCACTCTTCTTTTCTCTTTTCCCTTCTTCGAAGACACACACACACACACACACACACACACTGCATGTACACACACACACTGCAAAAAAAAGCAACTGGAAAAACTGGGGGCTCTGAAAATGGGCCAAGCCAGTGCTGTTGGAGGCCCCTATGCCTCAGTGCATATTAAAACACCACAGTGTCACTGACGCTGTCCCGTCATGAGAGGGGCTCGCCGAAGCTCAAACTTTATTGGGCACATTATTTCAAATGACAACAAAGCGCAAGAAAGTTTCCGTTGAAAGTGTCGGACCAGCAGTGTTTTTCACACCAGATGAATGCTGCTCCCTCGGCGCCGACACTCTCTGTGTTTCTGTCGGCCCGGGTTACGGACCGGTGCCAGAACGCTGGAGCACAATTCTGCTCTCCGTCCAGAAATCTCTGCTCTGCACAACACGCTCAGCCAAGGAAAAGAAAAAAGGCTGAGCGGGAATTTTTTTTTTTCTTTTTAATCATTATGATTCTCTTTTTTTTTTTTCTTCTTCTTCTGCAAACACTCGGCGACTTACGGGGCAACGTAACCTCCTCGCTGTACGAGAGTCTTACTTCTGCTATCTTCTTCAGCGCAATAGTTTACAGCCTCAACAAACCACAACATGCATGTTTATATGTTAAAATAACAAAACCTGCTCTGTCCTGTTTGTCTCTCTTTCATTATGTAACTGCATCTGATAGCATTACCTCCTTTTGAAGCTCAGGATATTGGGCAAAGCAGATAAGATGTGTTTGATGGATTAGCGTGACGTGGAGGCGTTAAGTCTCTCAGTCTGGCTCTCTGTCTCGCTGTCGATTCCTCTCTTTGTTCGCCTCCATTAAAAAGACATTCTCTTGGCCATTTGTAATGTCGGGGAACTACGAGCACAGACACATTGATGGGTAAATGAACATCTTAGGAGCACCGTAGCAGCACGGTGATACGGTGCAGTCTGGCACACAGACACACACACATAGAGAGTTGGCTTTCGGACCTGGCCCGGGACACCTTTCTGTTCTGTCTGTCTCCAGCACAGAGAACAGATACGAAGGCTGCACTCTCACAAACATCTTTTTATCATAACAGCTCAAGTAATGAAAGCTGTATGAGGCGGCTCGAGCTCCAAACATGACTAATGCTGGAACCGTGTGGCTTCGTCAGACTGACAAATATGGAACACGACGCTCGAAAAACATGACCTGATCCGCCGGTCTCTAGGTGGAGGAAGGCCCTCAGCGCCCAACTGGCGAGCCAGACTTGAGTTTCGACAGACATGTGATCAAAGATGAGATCAGATTCTCACTCTCTCTCTCTCTCTCTCTCTCTCTGTTAGTGATTCTGAAAGGCCATTAGTTGTGTTCCTGTTTAATTGTCAAGCTAATTTAGAGACACATTTTAACTAGAGAAACTGAGCTACATACTGCATAGTTGTGTCAGAAGTTGGTGGTATGGGCCACATTTGGCATAACTGTAATAAACAGAGTAGAAGAAGAATGAGCAGTAATTCTCAAAGAAGAACAAACCAAAACAGTCACCTTGGCTGTCTGTAAGGGAGAGTGGGGAAGGTAAATGTCTGTAAAAAGTCAGAGCCTTTCTGCAGCTTCTTCTTCTTCTTCTCTTGGAGAGGAAACAGGTGATTGGTCACGTAATATAAATAATTGCTGCTGCTAAGAGCTTTGCATTACCATACAGCCGTTCAGCCAGATTTCGTACATCAGAGATTTCTCTCAGCAGATATTCAGAAATGTCTTTTAAAAGGCAGAATTGTGACAAATACTAAAACCACTCCATTTATTCAACAGGAGTCCCAGAAATCCATGACAGCGAGCCAAAATGCACAACACAGGGCTTTAAAACCTTCCAAGAAGTTGGGAATACAACATTTTGAGTTTATTAAAGGCAAAACAGGCATGATTTTCCAAAGAAAAAAAGAAGTAATAGTGTACAGAAATAAAAGCAAAGGAATTCCTCTTAATCATCACTCATGATCCACTAGAAGTGTGTGGTCGTGTTTGTGTCTGCAGAGAATCAGCCCTCTGCCAGTATTTTTTATTCCCTTTTATTTTGCTGTGTTTGGGACTTTTCTGGCTGTCAACCTTTAGGCTAAGGCGTGTAGCCCCGAGCAAATGACAGCGCGAGGCTGGGACTCAAAGTGATCATAAAACATAGCAACCAGGTTACATCGCTGTCTCTTCTCTCTGTCAAGAGCTGCACGAAGCAGAGCAGCCAATAGGGGAGAGGATGAAGCATCTGTTTGGGCTGAATTCACACAAAATTAAGCATGATGACAATCCTCCTGCCTTGTAGTGTGGAGGTGTGAGTGTGTTTATTTTTTGTGTTTAAAGAACATGCACAAATGAAGCTTTGCATCAGTTAATGCAGGACACAGGAGCTACAAACCTCAGCTATAATCAGCTGACAGCCTGCTAACTGAATCACTGTTACCAAACAGCCTCACACCAATCACAGTCACTCTCACCACAAGACGGTTCGTTTAAATATGACTCCTTCCTCTCTCACCTCTCCTCATTGCTGCACACACTGCTGCTAATCACAAGCTTAAGGCCTGATGCCAAAGTATGAGAACTATAGATCGCTACTAGTTTTTGTTTCTTTTGCTCACCATCGATGCTCTCCTCATGTCACACTTCGAGCTGGATAATGAGTCGAGCATATAAGATGACTGTGTCTTGGAAACACAAAGAGATGAGCGAGTCAGGGCAATGAGCAGATGAGCGCTGCAATATCCGATGCAGCTCTCTGCAAGCAAGTAAACATCAGCCTCTGGTTTTAAAAAGCACTGTATAGTGGCAACATCTCTGCTCCTTCTGGGGCTGATGAGCTTTAGTAATTTTTCGTTGCAAACATTTAAGACCTTGATCTGATCATAGTGCTTCTGCTTCAGAAAACATTAGTTCTCTGACTAAAAGAGTCAAATTCCAACCAGACACTGACCACCAGAATGAAGACCTGATCCTCATCACCCCAGTAAACCCTCAGTCCTACCTTCACAAGACGGATATTTGCCTCCAAATCCTGGAAAACTGCTCTCACCACTACTCCTCATTCTTAACTCCAGGGGTAATGAGACTACCGTTAACATCATTAATAAAGGACGTTCTTCTACCCCTTTTATTAAATTTAGATTCATGACACATTTAACATAGCCATATGTCATGGGCAATTTCACCCAGCACAGCACACCAAGCCGATCTGGATCATAACACTGCTAACGACCTGCCCTGATTTAAATTCCAGGTGTTTAGAGTTCTTTGCCTCTGAGCAGCACCTCGAGGCCTGTGCTGCCCGGCCTTCAATTAAAGTGTCTTAGACTAGAGGGCACTCTTTGTGGCAGGTATTCAGTCTCATTTAAAATGCGCAGATCCTTCAGTATGAAGCCTGTGTGGGAACCCCTTCATTCGCCTCCTTCTCAATAGCCTTAAAAAAGAGCAACCAAGAAATGATGACACGCACCATCTCTTCTCATTATCTTTATTCCACAAACTGGTGTCTCACTGTGTATTTATTACTGGAAGTCGTGTTCCTCACCGCTTTAATGGGTTCCTCAGGTGCGGGGAATACACGACAAGCTCAGACTCAACTCACGATCTAACCATTTCTGATATTACTGTAGATGCTTATATGTACTCCATCCAACTTAGTCATTCTAAAAGAGACCGTTTCAACTGCTGTTATTTCACAAACTAACACTGTTTTCTGTCCTCTGTCTTCCATGGCTCGGTGCCTGCAGAGACGCACAAACGCAAAGCAAGACGAACACTTGTTCATGACAGACAAAGGAAAGGCCATGTCAGAGTCCTGTTTTATGACCCATCTCCGACTCCGCTGTGAACAATTCAGACTCCCTCCCCAGTTGAACACTTCTCATTCCTCCACATTGGTGCAGCAACCTCTGCCGCTCCTCCGGCCCCAGCATCAACACTGAAAGCTTTGGGTTGCTGGTCCTCTGCAGCCTGTGAACGTTACATCTGTCCTGGAGTTGATGACAATATTTTAGCTCAAGACGTCATGAGTGCTGATTCATTTAGTGATGGTCACTAATCCTCATTGTTTTCATCGAAATGCTGCGTAAGAAGGGGTCGGCTGGCTTTTCACTGCACTGATTTAGTCAGAATGACCTCACAACGATTCACGCTTGCATCCCACCAAACAGCGTTTTGTATGGCAGAAGTCTGCAGCAGGCTTGTTGCTGCACACTGACATTACACATGACTGCAGAATGATCTCTTTACAAGACGCTTGCTGCATCTTTATTTGAAGGTAATTCTTTCTGAGGTTTGCAGCAGGTTTGCTGTGTAACTGCAGAATGGCTAATGCATAGAATGGGCTTTATCCTTGCTTGGTGTTGTACTGGGGGGTTTTCTGCATTGCACTCCCTGTCCCCTAACTCAGGATCCATCTTTAGAGTGAAGACATCAGCACCAAGCAGAACTATTCCCATTTTTCACAATAACTGGTTAAATCTATGACAAGGGTGTTTCTGACTGAACTAACATTTATTTCTCTGATTCCATCGCTGCTCTTTCAGTCCACTTGAGAAAGGAGAAAATAGAGATGGACAAATGTCACATGTAATGCCTTTAAGTGCACTTGTGCTTTTCCAACCATGACATGTCAGTGTGTGAAACAATTTGTTCTGCCTCATCATCGTGGAAAATCTAAATTGTACAAAAAGAAAATACAATCTTATAGTACCGTAAACACAGCATGCCATCAAAATCAAGAATATGAGGTTATTTTTGAGCCATATTGCCCACGTAGCCCAGTCACACAGTTTACTACACTGAGCTGGGAATGGGCCACAGTCCTAAATTTATCCGTGTGCGCTCAGGCTTGTTATTCTAAACATATGGCTGCTGTTGCTGCTGGAAACAAAACATTTGTTTTATTCCCAGAGGACCTATATCGCTCTAAATATATCACCCTGACATAAAAGATACTTCATGCCAACATGTTTTTTCTGAATTCCAAAGTCCTCTACTGTCTCTGTAATCATGATCCCACACCCCCGCCTCAGTTTTGCCAGTTCAATGGGCATAATGAGGGTAATCATGTGGATAGCTAAAAGAGTGGCCTCAGCAGATCTTCGACAGGCTTACAGTCAAGATGGCAGAAAGGGTAACAAACACAGGATTTTTTTCATCTTTAATCACATCTCACTATGGTGGATCCTAAAATATCAGATAGGCCTCATAAATTGATCTGCAAAGGTTCAAGATGGAACCAAACTTTTCTATCAATGCCAGCTATGAACCACAACAAACTTTAAAATGACGCTGTTACAGACTTGTTTTGATTCTCCCCAACTGACGGAAATACCTTCTGTTATTCCTAGTGGAAAGAAAATTCAGTTATAGGTAACATGTAGCCTCCACCTGCCAGTCAAGAGGTGTTAGGAGTCAGCATGGTGTTATAAAACATAGCTTTGGATAATTTTTTTGAAATTTGTTTTTAAGCATTTTAAAACATTGTACATAGCTGGAAACACAAGAAGTTATTGAGCATTGGTAAAATTATTAATGTGAATTAAATGTACTATGGCCAGTAGCTCCAGTGGAATATGAGATTAGCTGTGGGCAGATAAACACACGGACACACACACACACACACACACACAACCATGATCCTCTTCAGGCTTACGCCTGACAGAGATAATACAATGTAGCCTAATTCAACAGTATGGCAGCTGCTGTTGACCCCATACAAAACACACAAAAAACCTGTTTGCCTGAGCTGCTGTGTCGGCTGCCTACAACAATGTGTTTTAATTAACATTTCATCAACACCAACGTGGACCAGCTTCAAGGAGAAACAGGCTCAAACACTTATGTCTACATCTTCACAGGTGGAGGAAAGAATCCCAGAAGGTGATTGCTACTTGCACTTTGTTAAAGAATAATTTCAAATTTCATCGAAATTCATCGTCATTTAATTATGACTGAAAAATATGCCGATCAGGAATAATTTGACACTTTGGGATTCGTGCTTTTTTCATGCTTTTGCCCAGAGTTAGATGAGAAGAATAATATCTCAAGTCTATACATTAATATTTATCTGCAGACAGCAGCCATTTAACTCAGCTTAGCATAAAGACCAGAATCAGGAATAAAAGCTCTATGTTACACAATTTATCCACCAACACCTCTAAAGCTCAAGGGGCTAATGTGCAAGACTATTTCTTGAGTGGGTGCAGTGAGAAAACTCCTGAAAGCTTGCAGTAACCTCCCAGGAGAGACTCACTGGACCGTGCAGTCCTGTGCCACCTGCAAGCTAACCTGCTAGCATGTACTGTTTAACTGCAGGCTGAACACCACTGACTTAGTGAGCTGTTGTTTCCTGACACACAGGGTTTGATGATGTCATGTTCTGAGTTTTGTTTCGAAAAATGGACACATTTCAGAAAGAACTGATTATTGATTAACTAATTAGAATTAAAGTGGCAGTTAGTGGACTTAAGAGGTGCTGAGATTTTTTGTGGATAGAGATTGACAGAGATTGATTGACATATTGATCAAGATGGACAGAGTTTTTTTTTTCCTTTAAGCAAAACCTAAGATAGCTTTTTCCTCATGCCTGCTGTCTTTATGTTAAACTAACTGGCTGCAGGCAGTAGTTTCATATTTTGTGAAAAGACAAGAGAGTAATATTGAACCACTCCACTGACGCTCTGCAACAAAGTGAATACACATATTTCCCAAAATGGCAAACTGTTCCTTTTAAAACACTGACTCAGTTCACTTGAGTTGCTTAATAGCATTTTTCCCTCAGACTACCATTAGTTTTCTTCCTCCCTGCAATTCTCTCTCTCTGTTCCTCAGAAATCTCATTCAGGACTAAATGTCCCCTGCGTTTACAGCCCAAATGTCCAACTGTCCACTGTGAGCATCCCACTTAATCCTCTGATGGAAATATTGGCTTCGTTCCACACTCATCTGCCTGGGTTAATGTCTGTAATTGGCCAGTGTGTGTGTGCATCTGTGTGTGCATAGCAGGGGCCATATCTGTGCCGCACAAACCACCTCAACTACATTTTAAGACATTTTGTACTGCACACTCATACAGCAACCCTGTCTTGCAAAACCCAGTGGCGTAATTTATCAAAGAATGTTTAGGAGAAGCTGTAAATGTGTGCAGGACTGTCTGTTAAATTAGTATTCATGAAACATAAGTACTCACATTTTAGGGAATGAAACGAGGGCAAATCTAACTCACTCTACATCATCTACTTGTGCACACACAAGCTAATTTATGCACGAAAACACCTCCAGAGTGCCAGAACTAGCTTTGTCTCTCTGGAAGTCTTCATGTAAAGTTAGTTTTTGTGGACAAAAGTTGCAACCAAGATTGATAAAATTAATCGACATTGCAGACGCTGAAGTTTTGTGGCATCCCATGTGAAAATGTATAAGAGAGCTTCCCAGCATGCACCAGGGAAACTGACTTATAGATATAAGTCAGTGTCACTGCTGTTGCTGTATTTTACATTCTGTTCTTAAAGATTTCAACTGTCACCACAAATTATTTGTTGCAATTCAAGTAGTTATCACAAGAGAAAGTAGGAACACTGTGTGATTTGTTCTCCAAGTTCTCCAAACCTTGCATAAATTGCCATTTTACTTGAAATGCTGTTGAGCTCATTACTCCTCCACTAAACATTGCATTACATTAAGCAGTGACAGTTTTATAGACTGTAGCAGTGCTGAATGAATTTAATCAAAGCTAAGCTGTTGCATACTTGTATGAAGATAAATAAATGAACGGTTAAAAGTAAAAAAAAAAAACTTTTTGTGATGATCAAATAGAGAAACAAACAAAACAGGCACTGACCACAGTACCACTTTAGTGTAATGTTCAGAATCTGAATTAGCTTTTGCATTTTAACAGTTTCAGCATAACATAAAACGTACATATCAAAGTTAAAACTAAAATTGGTAAAAAAAATAATTTAAAAAAAATCTGTATTTTCTTAATTAGGTGGATTACAATTTTATGCAACTGACAGATACTCTGACGATGACGGACCACAAAAGCTCAGTAACTCTGACAAATAAGGTGAAAGCCAGTCATTAATGGCCTCATTTCACACTGCAAGAAATGATCTTGTTTTCAAAATTCATGTCTTTAAGAGAGCATTATTAGTTACACCTTCACAGTTAACACTCGAGTTGTTTTATGCATCTGGAATTTAGGAATACGTTTACCTTTCATTATGCTTGTGTATCACTAAGGGTTTGTTGCTCCACCTGGACAGGAGTGCTTCTTGATGTGCGCACTTTTTTAAGCACACGATGAAACTTGTCAATCAAACTATGTGTAGACGTGAGTGTGGACATGGCCGATAAATGAGGCCTCAGGCTGCACTCAGCTGTTCTCAGGTGATGCTGTTATCCAGCACAAATTACAGCCAGTTTGACAAGAGCACATTCTTCCATCCCCGGATCACAAACCATCACAAGCAGCAAATTGCAGGTTATTTAGGGATAAGAGCCACACTGCTCTCATTTTATTATCATACAATGACTGGATAATGATAGTGCAAGAAAGAAATGCTGGGAAAACTGAAGAAAAGGTCAAGCACACAGGCAGAGCACATGTGAAATGTGGTTATTTGTCCTGAGAAACAGCTTCATCAAAAAAACATTTCTGCTGTAGCGTCATGTGGAGACTGACTAGCTGGAGGACTGCGTGTCCTCTCATGGGCTCTGACCTGTGGGTTGAACTGCAGAATGGATTTAGCTGTTAAAGTGGGTGGCTCAATTGTTATGCAGCAAAAGTCAAATGCATGATTTAAAAAAAAAAAAAAAGTCCACAAACACTAACGAGAAGAAATGCATTTCCTCTTCCAGACAGAACGGATGCTGATTCAAACTGTTAATGGATTAGGCGAATCAATTTGCAACGCTTATGTCGTTTCATGTGTTTTCATTTATCAGTTTCCATCTAACAAGCCTTTGTGCCATTTACAACTCAATAGCTCATTTCATACATGAGTAATATCATACTCAGATAGTCCATTTGTCAGTGTCCCTCGCTCCCTCTGCGCTGATGATGGCAAAGAGGCAGAGGCCGGTCTGTCAGAACAGACTGCAGCCTTCCTGGTGAGTTCTGATTGAGGGTGGCATTTTGCTGGCACGATGAGCACAGCCACAGCACCACGCTTCTCTGCAGGATTCAGCTAGACAGTCCCAGACGCTGCATGTCAGCTGTAATCCTCATTATGCAAATGAACTCACACCAAGTTAGGAGCTATCATTGAAGATCGGAGGGAAAAAGTAGTGCCAACAAAGAGATACAGAGAAAGAGAGTAAAGAGAGTAAAGAGAGTAAAGAGGAGTGGACTTTGTTAGAGGAGCAAAGAAGCTCTTCAGAAGACCAGACAGTGGGGAGTGCTTTAAACTGTAGGATGCTGCTCTTAGAACAAAGTGAGGATTGGAGGAGGATGGACAGAGAGAAACAGGGTGTATGAGAGCAGCAATCCCATCATTCCCAGTGGAGATGAGACTCTCTCTACCTATGAGACACACACTCAGCTCAGATGAAAGAGAGCAGAAAGTCTAGGTTCAGCACATTAAAGCCCGTATCTTCCTGTTGACTGGCAGCTGCAGCCAGATGTTGGGCAGCGCAGCAGATGGTAAGTACTTATCTAGAAAAGACGCATCCTGTAAAACAGCTGGATAGATTTGAAGGACAACCTCTTGCATAAATCCTCTTCAACGTGCAAGAAAAAATCACACAACACACATAAAAAGCTTGGCTCCAACTTCACTGGCACATCAGAGGCTTGACTTCACTGTGATCCTACGCAGTGGCAAAGTCCCTGCAGCTGATGTTATTCCATCCATCCAAACTTGCCCAAGCTCATCATGTCGACTGCATTACAGCTGATGACTAACAAGACATCAATATCAACCAGATGAACGGTAGCCCCGCAGTACAAAGCCATGATGCGATGATTTTTATGGCGCCCGCACAAATTTCTCGCGGTTTTTGTGCTCGAATCCTCGCCAACAAATTATATTTTGCTACAGCTGCATTATTCAACTTTAGTTTACTGAGTATCCAGACCTGTTCGTGCCGATTTATGCCAAATTTTCGCCGGAGCGCTCAACAACAACGCGAGCGTAGCGACCAGCTGAGCACATGTGCGCGGAGGTGAGACGCGCCACTGCATCAACCCAAAGTGTTCCCAGCAGGTCCGGGGCAGAACTGGCTTTAAAAAAGTCTGCAGGAGCGCCTGTGCGTCACTGGCCATATGAAATTAACACAGAGAGGTGGAAAGTTTTGTGACAGAGGTCCTTACCTTTTCCGCCCGCTCGGCAGACCAGAGGAAGTCCACGGTGCGTCGGATCTCGCCGGAGCAGCTCCGCGTAAACGTCTTTACAAGCGCAAGCAGCGGCGGAAATGTCGCTCCTGCTGTGTACCTGTTCAGTGACACAATCCAGCGGAACCAGCAGTTACCATCGTCCTCCTTCCACTGCCTCAACATCAGCCCACCCCCGCCTCCTCCTCCCGTCCCTCTCCTCCCCTCTCTCACCAGTGCGCATTTACGCAACTGCGAAACACCGCAAAACTCCTGCGTCTACCCTGCCAGCTGTCCATCCACCATCCTGAACAGACAACACCCGACCCATCCCCCTCTTTAACTTGATCACCTGAACGCACCAGTTCTGTTTCTGCGCCGCGCTGTTAAAAGACGCAGTGGAGCGGCTGCTTCCAGGCTCCTCACCGCTCAGCACCAGCGATCAGGTAACTCCAGACTCACCTGAAGGGAAGACTGCCGACGGGCTCCGAAAGCTGCACTGCTGCCCTCATGTGGATTGAGTGAAGCTCTCTATGCCAACTTCAGATCACAAAAAAACACGATACACAGTCCGTTCAAGTGGTTATGCAGCCTACAGTGAACCTTAGTGAGGTGATATTCTTCCTGTTTCATTTGTTTTCAAAAAGGACGCCGTTTTAGAAAACAGAAGTCTGAACGCGTGAAACATGACAAAAATATTGTAGTAGCCAGTACACCGTGAAACTACTGAATTCCGTTTGACTGTTACACACTGAGCGAGAAAAAGAACCGTAATAAATCAAATTAAAAACTGACTCTGTCCTCAGGATCAGTCACAGGTAGCCATGAGCAGTGAATCAGTTAAACTGCAGTTAGAGGGTGTAGCTGCACATCTGTGTAATGGATTTATTAGTGTGTGAAAAATGTGCAATAATTCGACAAACTAGGCCAAATAAAAAACTTTTGTTGGAACCAGCAACAGATAAAGGACCGATATTTAATTTTTATTATTATTATTTTCACACAAGTGTTGCATAGCTGTCATGATTGGATTATTTCGGTTACATCTCCAGTGTTTTACTCTTTTTTTCCAGTCCAGATTGTGTGTGTGTTTAGTTTGTCTCTTTGTGCTTTTGTTTATTGGGTGTGGCTTCCTGCTCTCTCTCTCTCTCTCTCTCTCTCTCCCTCTCTCCCTCTCCCACCCTCTCTCTCTCTCTCCCTCCCTCTCTCTCTCTCTCTCTCTCTCTCTCTCTCTTCCACACTCCCACATCAAGCCCCTGCAAGCAATCATCTCAGTTACCTCAACAAGTCAGCGCTGTGACAAACCCCAGCTCTCCCAGCAAGACTCTGCTCTGTTGTTTAGTCTGCTGTTCAGTTCCAAGGCGAAGGCCAGCAAGAGTTATTGTTTTAAGTGAGAGTCTCTGTAGTAAATCTGAGTTCCTCTCTGTGCTCGAGGTTCGTGCCTCAGTTTGCCACAGTTGCCTGTCGCAGCCAGCTTAGCCTCATTCTCCTGGTAATATTCTGCCTAATCGACCTGCTCTGCTTCATCTTTTTTGTTTTCCTGCTCAGCTCCTTTGGTTTCTGGAGAAATCCTCTAAATAATGAACTCATTCTTAAGCTGCAAAAATCAAAGTCTGTGTTCTGCATTTTAGGTGCTACACTGAATTACAACAGCATCAGAGTTTCCAGGTTTTAGATGCTGTAACTTTTCTGGTTGCAAGTGAAAGTGGTTGTTTCTTCTCTCATGTAGCTCACTGGACTCCGACTGAGAGGTCTGCAAACCTTCATCATCACTGACATTTCGTGCTGGCTCACTGGAAAAGCTCATTAAAACATCTATAATGACTTAAGAAACACTTGCTGACGAGTCTGATTAGGGCGATTAAAAAAAGCCATGTTTCATACTTCAAGGACTTTGTGGTTGCAGTGTGCTTCTGTAAAACATGTGCCTCCGTTCTTATTCAAATGTTGGCTATATTATTACATATGAAGAAATTCCATATATTTATATTATTAGTTCTGTATATCACTTTAAAATAGCTAAAGCATTGAGTTAAGCTAACACTTACAGGTACACTGCAGCAAAAGAGGAGCTGTGGTGTCACTGTGACTCCACTTATTTAACTCTGGTCAACTCTTAAAGAGTGTTCAACAGCAGACATACAGAAAGAACATTATCACAGCAACTTATTTATATTATATCTGTGACCTTTTATTTAAATGTAAAAAGTGCCCCCTTTTAAATA
>JAUZTA010000011.1:18810889-18822510 GCA_034780835.1 Ctenochaetus striatus | reverse complement strand
CACTTGGATTTGTTTAATCAAAGTAAGACAAAAAACCTAAATTATCCTTTTATAGAGATATTTACTGACACAAAAATAATTGATTTTCATTGTGCAGAATGATGTACTGTACGTACAAAATCGTAGTTTAATGGTGTAAGAGCAGGACTATGACATCATAACTAGCTTGGCCTGCCATGGTCTAATGTAAATCAGAATTTTCAATAAAGTAATTTTACTTTTCTGTGGAAAAACTACAAATTATAGTATTAAAAAAAGTATTTAACAGAGTTATTTCTGTCGACTCTTGAAAAATAAGAACCTCCAGAAATGTTAAGTTTTTGTTGGGCAAAATTAAAAGCTCTTCCAGAAAACAAGGCAGTATTGGTCAAATGTTTGGTTCAGCCCTGATCTACTCTCCAGCGGATCAACATTTTAATCCTCCAGGTTTACAGGCATGATCAGTGCCACTTCACTCACCTTGAGACAACAGCAGTGTGTTAATAAAACATTGAACAATTACAGTGTGTGTGTTTACCTAAAGAGCTCTACCTCGTCCTCCCCAAAAGGCCTGGCCTCATCTTTAGGCAGCATGCTGAGGTAAGCAGCTTTCATGTAAATATACATGGCCTAATAGAAGGAAACAAAGACAGGATTCACTCATTGGATATTTGACAAGATCAAGGCACTTTTGTCCTTTTTATCCAGCTGGATTCTTTCTGATCATCTCTGGCCTGTACTGGGATCTGTACCTTGGACCAGCGACTCTCCTGGCTCAGCAGGTCTGCGTAGAAGTATGCCATCTTCCACGCTCGCTTATAGGTGAAGCACCACATCAGCTCCCAGTAGCACATGTGGTGGAACTGCTTCCACGCCTGCTGGGCCTTACAGCCATCTTCAAAGAGCGCCACCGCCTGGTTTGCATGTTAAACATTAAGTAGTGTATTAATACTGTTGTATAACAGTGAGGTTGTGTGTAAACTATGTCGTGTCACACATCTTAACATTAGGCGGAGGTCCTCTGTAACATGGCATTAATATTACCATTGCAACAGAGGTATTCATGCTTTATTCACTCCAAACAAAGAATTCAGTCCATTACAATTGTAAAATCTATGAGAATGAAAAGCTCTCTTAAAAACACTGAATGGAAGGAACTAACACATAAGTCATCATTTTTTCAAGCCAAGTTACTGACACATTTTATGAAACACACCTCATCAATGTTCCCTTTGATCTCCTCGGTCCTGCCTGCAAAGAAGAGGAATATTGCTCCCTGGACAGAAGAGAAAATATACATCAGCCTCCAGTGTTGCTCAGTATTTCATATCAATTAAGTGCGTGTTGAATTCTAATCTGTTTGCCAGCAGACCTACTGCATAGCAATTACTCTTGGTGGTGTTTAACCAAGGTATTTCCACCGCTCATTTGGTACACATTGTGTGAGAGCTTTAAGTTTGTTCTTTGGGATGGGCGGGCATGTAGGTAAAAGGCAGAGTGGGATGAGGGATTGTAAATTTACAAGAATGTGATGTAGGTGGAGTGGTAGGAATGATAGCACAAAGGTATGCAAGGGCACTTAAAATAAGATGGTGTAAGAACTGAGGGGGGACTGCATGCAGATGAAAAGTAATAAGGGTGGAGTTGATTCTGAGGGTTTGACTGGCCCATTGAGGGAAAAAATGTTGCAAGGAAAAACTGACATACGGTGAAACATTTAAAAGTAGAAAAAAATAAAGGAACAATGACATGTAGACAGGTAGGTGACAGTCAGATAACACAAGTTCAAATGAGGTGCTGGCAAGATATGAAAATGCACTGCAAACATTAACTACAAGCACAAAGTTTAATACAAACATAACAACTGATCTACATTAATTTGTAATAAAGCATAAATGACTTGGATCTATTTTTAGTTCTGGTGAGACAGACTGTAGACAAAAATAAGATTATCTTTACATGTTTGATCTAAACCTCAATGCAGATTAAAACTGCGTGCAAGAACAAAAATAACATGTAAAGTAGTTTCAAGGTTATCAAGAGCTTGCCCGTTCGACTTCTTCTTTTTTTTTTTTGTTTTGCACAAAAAAAAAACAAAAATATGACAAAAATAGTAGGTCAAAGTAATAAATAAAATTGAGTTATACTTCTTCTGCTTCTTGCATTTCACTAATACAAGATTGTACTTTCATATGGATGACACAAATCAAAGTAGCAGTAACTTAAGCTTTAGTCCCTCGTCTGGGTACAGCTCTAAATAACTCTGGAGCTAACTATCCCATAACACAATAGTATTTATTTTTTCTTATTAGACTAATAAAAACATAGCAGGTATTCTAATTTTGTTGTTCAAATTTATTGCAGTTCCCCTTAAGTTCAAGACACTCAAGCAAAGTTCAATCTGTGTTCAAACAAAATACTTTGGTTTGTGAAGTTAGTCTGTGAAGTAGCGTAGCCAGCAAGCTAACGTAGCTAACACAGTATCCAGCCAGGGACAGGCTTGCCCCAGTCAGTCACAATAGCTGCCTGAGCTGGTTTCTACTTTGCTCTGTAATTAGCTGTGTAGTCTGTCCTGGCATTGTGCTTAATGATAGGTTACTCCATTTCGGACTCTCCGCCCGTGCGTTCCCTTAAAAGGTCAGCAGTGTCAGGATGGCTTACTATTAGGCAAGAGTGCTGACAGGTCTCTCAAAGTTTACCGCGTTCACTTAGAAACCTTTATTTTTAAAAACTGGTTGCAACATTTTTTCAGCTACGGTACATGTCATTTGTCAAAAACCCAATAACCAAATTGAAGCTAAAGCTAATACCTGAACTTGAAAATGTTTTTGTGATGAGATTTCTCCTCTATAAGTTACAATTGTTAGAGATAATAAGTTTTGTTTACGACTTCAGTCCTTGTGGTCCAATTTGAGACTGAAAAGCACACGTGAATAATTTTATTACCAGGAAGTCCATGTTTTTTCCCAGAAAGAGATTTATTCTTTATACAAACGATCCTTTGCCACTCACCCGTGGGTACCGGAGCCGGAAAGGTTTCAGCAGCTTTTCAGCCTCAGCCACCTCCCCCTCACCCGTCCCTAAGAGGAAAGAACAGATATGCTGAAATTATATGATATGATGTCATGCGAAATATGATATGATGTGATTACTCACACACACGTATATTTCTCTAAATAGGTTCCATCAACAAAGAGATTTAATCTGAGGTTAGTTCAAATCAGAATTCAGCTAATCTAGGTTTAAAATGATTAAACCTAGATTTAAAATTTAGAAGCTCAGTTTCACAATTAAAAAATAATAATCTGATTAATACATGCAAGTTTATTAAATGTAAACAAGGAGCTGAAATGAAAATCAATATGGAGATGTTTGCTTATCAGAATTATAATTAAAAAATGTGTGTTGTCAATATAAAAGATGGAGAAAAAAAACATTAACTCTTGGCTGCTCCATATTCTTCATGAAACTTTACACTGCTTGCTAGCTAGCTAAAAAGTTAGCTGGCTTATGTATGTGGCTCGGTCAAAGCTGTAATTTCTCTTCTCAAATAAATATTGAGAAAATATCATAGATAAATGAATTAATTATTTTAAAACTATTTATTCTCACTTTAGAGTAGAACTAAATTAAAGTATAAAGAGTGGGCTAAGTTTAATCTTTTTAAGCATAATTTTTAAGTTTGTGTAAAATAATTTTGAGTGTAACCCAGATTTAATCTGTTTTTAAAAATATATCCTTGTCTGTGCAACCCAACCCAGGAGTTTATAATCTGTGGAATTCAGTGACAGGTTTTAACACAAACAGCAGCATCTGAATTACAAATTTATGTATATATACATGTATAATATGTACAGACAGGATACAGCACTACCTAGTATGAATGTGAGAAAGGTGTAGTAGCAGAGCAGAAGCAGAGCACACAGCATGGAGCGCAGATTCATCCCTGTCGCACCTTCATTCAGCAGGGACAGACCATATTCCTGAAACAGGAGCGCACATGTAGAAAACAGCCGTGGTGTGTCAGAGTTAGAGAATGGACAATAGAGGAAATTTATTAATCATACCTTGTCTCCAGAAAAGCCTGCAAACTCCAACACTTTGAGTATCCGTGGGGGAAATAGAGAAAGAGTCTGTAAATAAAGAAGACCTGATAAACTGGTACATATTAATCCTTCACAAAATTATAGTCATCAGATGGTGTTTAAGGATCCTTTTGCGACATACCAGATTAAATGCCCCCATTCCAAATGACACTCCTCCTTCTAAGTGAATGTGACTGGGTCCTTTGAGACAGTTGTTTTTTATGAGGGAATGCAGGTCTCTGGATCACAAGAGGCAACTATGTCAACTTATTTTACAACACAGCAAAGCATAATAAGCTAATTCTGTACTGCCTAATAGCATGTGGTTATGCAAAACAAAACTTAAAAGTGTACTTCAGCTATTTAATGTTGCACATTCACAAAGTTATGGTGCTTGGGAGATACAAATAATAAAGAAATAACAAATAGTTTGTCCATGTCAAGCTCTAAAAACATTTATTCCTACATTTCCCATAATACAACTCAATAGCATCTTTTTGCCACTTTGTTTAAAATCAGCACTCTAATTGTGAAATAGGCTTTCTGTTTTTAAAAAAAGGGTCAACAAATCCAAACTTACATAACTCTGATAATGTCACTATGATGTCATTATGGTTAATTTTTTAGAAAAAAACTGAAAAATTGCAGGAAGTATTCAAAGCTGTTTTACTGGCTTAGCAGTACTCCTCTTGGCAAGTTAGTTGAACTCTATTAATTAAATGAGTTGATGGCACCATCAATAATAACCATATTATATATACTTGACACTTTTTTAACCACTGCTGAAAGTTTGGACTGAAATTATATTTGACACCACTGATGTTTACTAAACTCACATCCTGTTTTTCTTGACTTACTTGTAAATTAGATAACTGTTTCGTACTTTGATCCCTCCTTTGATAAAACTCACCATGTTCTCATCCTGCAACATAAATATACAAATAAGGACACCGAACAGTTATATTTTTTTTAAAGGAGTCATTTGAATTGGGTTTTAGTATTACAACTTGGGTATTATTGAAACTGTCAGTGCTGAAACACATTGTGTACACCGAGTATAAGTCAGCTGTACCTGTAGGAAAGTGAGAGCAGCTCTTTGGAGTTGACATTCTGCGTAACACACTTCAGCATGAAGCTGCACTGCAAAAACACATCCACAGAAACACACACACATAAAGTAACAAATAACATACAACAATCATAGTCAAGAAGCAGTAAAGCGAAAAACCCAGCCCCTGGCAGACTATCTACCAGGCAAAACTGTCCAGACCTGCTTTCTTTGTTTCTTTGACTATGTTGAGTGGATTTAAGGGTGTAATAGGCCTTTCAATCCCGTCCAGAACTTACACTCATTTGCAAAAGCAAGCCCCAAAATCTTTCATTTGTCTAAATATAGAAACTGTTTAACTGCTTCCTCATGTCAAATAATACGGAGAGAGGAAACCCTTCACCACATTGTTCCCCAGGGGTTAGTAAAAGGACCACTCCTCTTCATTTTCCCTTTTGCAGCCTTTATTATGTTTAAGTATTTACCAAAGGCTTTATGGATGGCAACGCTGATCTGTGAGTCAAGTAGTCCACCACACTGTGGCCAAGACTGATTTATCTTAAATACTTTTGAATAGATTGCCTAAAATAACTTAGAGCAGAAAATCAGGGGCTCACTCAGGATCAACAGTAATTTTTACAGTGAATCCCTGTGAATCAGATCAATATTTTCATTTGTTTAATACTCTGGTTTGTGATTAAAATACCTGCTAACATTAACATTTCCATCAGCCTCAGCCTTAATTCCTGCTAAGTGCTAACTGGCAAATGTTAACAAACACATTAAAGTAAAATGAGGAACATACAAACATTATACTTGTCTACAATTTTAGCATTGTCATTGTGAGCATGTTTGCATGCTAAAGCTAGAATTGAGTTCAAAGCACCACTGTGCCTTGGTAAAGCTTGACAGAGATGTTTTTACCATAAATGCTGAATGTCAATGATCTTTTATTCTGTTCGCAATACCAAGAAAATCGCATTTATCTAAAAAGACATTTTAGATACAGCAGGTTAAACATATTTGCTATTCACCTCCATTGCAGATATGCTAGACATATCACATAATGGACACTTTGTCAATTTTAAAGTAATTTTTTCCATAAAAATAATGAAGACTGCATACATAAAATGTATAACATCCAAGTCTTTATACCTTCACTGAGTGACTCCCCTGCTAACTTGTTGGTCAGACCTGGATTTTTTCTTCGAAACCTGAAACACCAAACAATATTTCAGTACTGTCAAAAGACAAACACACAGTATCACTATTCCTGCTAAGGATATCTTTTCTGACACAGCCCTCATCAATTCCATGTGTCCATTTCCTTTCATAACAGCTGCTCTAATAGCTTCTCTATGCAAACACAGTCACATTGGTCATTTTGTTAGACACAGGCCATGTAAATGCACTCATAAATTTATGGCTCACAGTCTGTGGAGGAAGAGTTAGCAGCACCAGGGAGAGAATAAAATAAGTTGTTTTAAGCAATATGAAGACAGGGGTTTTTATTTCTAGGCTATGGAATAAGTAAACTGACAAATCAAGCTAAAAACAAACAAAACAAGCTACATCCTGACCTCTGACAGACGTCCTGGGCGCTTTTCATGGTATTTCCTGCATTGCTGAGGTCATCATGCTGGAAAGTCATCATGGCCTGCATTTCCAGCACGGTGGCATAGATAAGAGCATGGTACATACTCTCATCCACCCTATATAGGAAACATGGTGTCACAAACAGTATACTGTAAGCAAACAGTGATAATATTAGAGACGTTCTATATGATCTCACATTTTCCTGCTGAGAAAAGATAAGAGTAAATATCAGGTTCTTATTATGCTTCCTATCTCCTCTACTGTTCCAGCCAGTCTTGTGCATAGTGTTTATTTTGCAGGGCTGCCTTTTTTGTTAGCTGTTGAGTCAGTGAGGCCTTGGGCGTCAGCTTCAGCAAACACATCATATCCTGGAGAACTGAAGCCTGCAAGGGTTATCCTAATATCTTGGCTGACTGGAAGCACACTCCTTTAAAAATTCACACCACGGAAGTTTCACTCAAAGCCGACTATGGCTGACAGCACATTGGAATGCAACACTAAGTATACAACACACTCAAAACTGAAACCCAGGCAGCAACAGACAGACAGCAAGTTAAAACCTTTATGACTCAGGATTACTCTGTTACCTCGGTCGCAGTTTCTCCAGGCTCTCACTGAAGTGATTGTTAAGGAAGAGATCCAAAGCCTCCATACACTCATCCAGGCACTCCTTCAGGGTCATCTCTGAGGAGCTGTCGCACAAAAAACGGGTAAACACGCAAATAACTCAACTCTGACTGAGCAGTGTGTTCTGGAGAGTAGAGAGAAGGATCTGACAGCAGCACAGTGGAGCTCTGATAAAACACAGGATCCATGTGTCGTCCCACACAGAAGTTTGCATAGTTAAGGTGACTGGCTGATGCGTTCAGAGCATCATAACGCGACGCGCCGCAGCATCTATGCTGTGTCATGGCATCAAAATAGAAGTGTTATCAGGAACTAATCAGCTGTGTTGTTACCTAAGACTTTGCTGTTGTCTTGGGCTGCTTATTATTAAAAAAAACACACACACAATTACAAATTAAGTAGAGGGGCAGAGACAGAGCGACCCCTACACCAACCACTTTTATTCACATGGCACTGTTTTACTAGAGCACTTGACAAACAGTGAACTATGTTGGCAGACGGCAAGGAAACGAGGACTAGCTGTTTATTAGCGTTTCCTGGTGCGCGTGAGGCTGATTAATCATCTATGCTACATATTGATTTTTTTGTGAGTTTGTTTGTCACCAATCGCCAAGCTGCACATTAAGCTCAACGCCTGATCCAGGAGCGTAAAAACCGGAACAGGAGTCCAGCTTTCAGCGCTACAAAGAGTTTCCAGTTGCCTGTACTCACTTTTGTGCAGCATTTGCGTCGTTCCCATTGGACATGTTCTCTGTCTGGGCGGCGTGCCCCAACACCTGTCAGGAGCTCAGGAGTACTCGCGGAAAATCAAGACGCATTCACCGTTTCCACCGCCAAGCTTTCAGACGAGGGCAGTTGTGTAGAAGTTTGAGAAAAAGCTACTAAGACTTTCCTGTTGGTTAAAATACAGGTAATGCGCGAGGCACTAACATGAGTTTCTGTGCTCCTCCAACAGTTTGAGCGAGCGCAGCCGAGACGCACCTGACTCCTCCTCTGTGACATCACTGCCACGCACATATTTCACACAGTGTGATTCACAGGATGAGGCGCGAGCAGCTTGTCTGGGCTGATTGGTCCAATTATTTCCCCAAATATGTGGTCGAATTTCATTTCCTATACATGTTCAGTAAAAATTTCGATCTATTTAGGATCGGTTATGCATAACATGACACACGTATGTGGAAAGAAGGTTGACTTAAGAGGAGGCTACTTGAGTTTTTGAAGTTTGGTCCTTGAGGGGGTTTTGAGGGGTCCCAAACAAAAATCGGTCAACCGAATTTGTTGTTATAATACAAAAAATACAGAATGTTATGTGTGAGTATTTTGACCATAGTTTCATGCACTCTCAGTTAGAAAACATGCAAAAGTCAAACTTTTGAAGTGGGGGTCTGTGAGTGTTTTATTTGTGTTACTTTGAGGGTCCCCTCCATGAAGAGGTTTGAGTACCACTGCTCTGTAATTCTTAGATGAAAAAGAGTTAGACGCGTTTTATTAAATAGAAATTAACAAGTCAATAGTTTTGTGCCACATTGCAGTTTTTTCAACACTAGTAGTTCAGAATGTTTGTAGATTCAGGGCTCTTTGTTGATATGTAATGTTACAGTAGAGTCACGTGGGGGCAGTGTTGTATTGTTTAAAAGAAGCCTAACTCTGCAGGTGGAGGAAACTGCAGGTTTATAGCAGAGACTGTAGATCGAGGCAGAGACTGCACATCTCTGCCCAAATCTGCAGGTGGAGGCAACAGTTGCAGAATGGTGGCAGAGGTTGCGTGTGGAGCCTTGTGTCGCATCAGTGTGAACAAACAGGTGGTGGTAGCAGTGAACCTTGTTTGGAGAGGTTGTTGGTCAAGATGCAGGCCTTTGTTATCTGCCAAGAAAATGCAAGTAGAAGAGGCTTGTAAGTTGAGGTTGAGGTCTCTGCAGGTGGAGGAAGCTGCAGGTCATCACCAAAGGCTTGAGGTGGAGGTCTGTGCATCAGTTTTCTGCCTGACTCGGCATCTGTGGTGGTAGCAGGTTGGTGGCAGAGATCCTCATATGCAGCATTTCTTAAACCTTATTTAAAATGTGGTAATAGAACTTATCTGAATAAAATAAGACTAACTTAAATGTATCTTCTTTGTACCAATGTTACAACATAAGCTCAATTTACTCAGTTTTCTTCCACTAAAATAAAGTATTACATTCTAGTTATGACAACTTCACACTTTTTTGTGGTTACTGAATTTATTTGAGGAAACGGATTGCCTTAAACCATAAGAGTTGCATTCACACAATAAAAAACCACGTCTGACACAACTTAAACAATTCATTTAACACACTGATGCTGAACAGTCGTAACTGAGGCCAAAATTTTGTTCAATTTTGTTTCTATGGTGTTTCACTGTACTAACATATTATGCCAAAGTAATAGTACAAGATTATTAGGCAGACTATTATCCTTGTTTTGTCCCTCCATATAAAGAGGGGAGCGCTCTAGGTTACGAGAGCTCACTTGTTGCCAATGTTCAACTCAGAATATCTGATAAAGTGATCAGTTTACAGATAAGGTTTCTCTTTTCGAACCGCTTCAAGACCTAATCAAGGCAACCCCGATCATTTCAAACCCCTTATTGCCCGGATATTTGTGTGGATCTGGACTTGATGTAGAAGCCCTCTATTAGCAGAGCGCAAACAACATACATGCCAACTGACAAACCCTCTACACAGACAGAGATGGAAAGTTACAGGGAGTCTAGGATGCTCAGCCTTTTTTAATTAACTTTCAACTTGTGTCCTAAATGTTAAATTAGTATTTATGTGTGTGATGAGACCTAATTTTTAAGCACATTTTAAAAATGTTTGTAACCTGAACCCCACTTAAATAATAGTCTTTAAAAAACAGTGTTAATATTCAATTCAATTCAATTCAGTTTTATTTATATAGCGTCAAATCACAACAAAGTTGTCTCAAGACACTTTACATATAGACCATGTCAAGACCACACTCGATAAATAAATTTATATTTTAAATTGATAGGAATCCAACAGATGAAAGCAATTCCCACATGAGCAAACACTTGGCGACAGCGGCGAGGAAAAACTTCCTTTTAACAGGGAGAAACCTCGGCCAGATCCAGACTCAGAGGTGGGTGGGATCTGACAGCACCGGTTGGGTTGAGAGAGAGAGAAAAGGGAGGGGGGGGCAAGAGGGGGGCTCCACTCTTCTTGGCAAGTGGCTTCTCTAGAAGGTGCCAACCTGCTTATCAGAAACACATACACACATTCACACACCGTGTATATCTAACATCTCTATACAGACGTAAGACGACATGAAATTGCAGTCATAAGTTTATCAGAAAGGCAAAAAAAAGATACTTTGGGCCCCCTTTTGACCACTTTATTTTATTCCAAACAAAAAATTTGATTTTGGCGTAAAATTCGAACCTACACCTCTGGGTCCTTTATAGAGGTCTACTTGATGAACTAAAGAGCTAAAACGAGAAAGCAACTGTTCTGCTGGAAGGATGTGTACATCAGTTACAGGAATTTTTCACAGCAAAGCAAACCCTGAATTTGCATCCTGTGTTAACAGGAGGTCTTCTTTGTATATGCCCCATAAAACACATATTTCAGTTATTTAATACAACAAACCTGTGTCTACCAGTTGACTAATGGCTTGAACTAATAGATACTAGTCAATCTTTTAGAAGGCCTAAGCTCTAGTGGATGTCTTATTTTAAACACAGGAGACTCTGGTATGCGTACTAAGCAAATAGCATTTGTCTTTTCAGGTTGTATTCCCTCCCTAACCTCACCTCTCCCTGGTTTGGCTTTCTAGATCTAAAAATACCTCAGCAAAAGCCATTACTTGTCATTAAATACATCAGTACATACAGTGATAGATAATATTTTAAAATATTTTCTGTTCAAAGGTAAATTATTTATAACAGCAGTTGTTTTCACATTTTGAGCTCCGATTATTTCTTGATGTGGACTCAGAAGTCTTTGAATGTGTGCCACAAGAATGGTATACGTCTAACACAAACAGAAATGGTCCAAGCAACCATGTGGAAGCCTGGAGGGATTTAAACCCTTCAAGTTAGCTCAGACTACTCCTGCTTCATAAGCAAGATTTGATTTGAGTGCAAATTTCAGTTTGCTACTGTAAAACCTCCTATATTTGCTGATATCTAATGGTATATACACACATATATATATAATATATATATGCACCAGTTTGCACCTATATATACATATATATATATAGATATATATATAGATATATATAGATGGATAGATGGAGTGTTT
>JAUZTA010000011.1:18794733-18805584 GCA_034780835.1 Ctenochaetus striatus | reverse complement strand
ACCTTCCTCCAGTAGCTTGAATTGTAAATGAACCCTGGTGAAAGGAAAGCTTTTTTAATCACTACGGAATTCACAAAATATACATGTTAAAAATTATCAAAATGTGGCAAAAAGAAACAATCTGCAGTAAATCCCCAGTCAATCAAATAATAAATGTATTACACAGTGCAATTTACCTGCTACAGCATTGGAAGTTGTGATATTTAATCTTTACATGTTTAACCCAAAACTGAGCCAGAATGTTTATGTAAATATCAGAGCAACAGTAGAGTTTCTCTTTTTCTCATTTGACAAGTAAAAGGATTGAATAAAACAAACTAAAAGCCAAACAGACATGATTCAAATAGGAAAATAAGACCAAAAGTTTTTGTAAAAATCACAATTATGTATTATGTATTATTATGTATTATTATGTATTATTATGTATTATATTATATACACACAGTGTGTGTTCTCTAAAACAAATGACTGACAGTTTTCTCTATGTGTGTGTTCATGGTTGAACAGTTGATTTTATTTTATTATTTTAGATAAAACTGGAAAAAATAAAATAATTTCATTTAATTTAGGGTTAATATAGTATGATCGTGTGTGTCAGTATTTTTAAGATGATCTTTCTTTTCCTTCATTTCTTTCTTTCTTTTTTCATTTAAGTGAGTGAACACAGGTGAACAGATCAGTTTTTGCAGAAATGACATCATGATAATTCACATGTGCCTGTAATTTAAGTTGATGCAGAGTTTTGAATCAGTAGGGATGTTACTGTCATGACCAGAAATGTAACCAGATTTTAAAAATGTTATTGTGTATGCAGGGACTAACTGGGGGTTAGCCATATTGATGAGGATCATCAAACAAGCCACAGGGGTGATCGGCAAGCCCAAGGTACCTCTTCTGATGGAGGTTTTTGGACCTGAGGGTGTAAAGGTACTGTGTGTTTGTGTATGTGTGTGTAGTTGCCTGTGTGTGTATGGGGTGTGTGTAGTGGTTTTATGGGGGGTTATGCATCAGATTCTTTCTCCAGTGGGGTCAGTCAGAGGAAGTAAACTGTTCTTGGTGCCCTTGTTTTTCTGCTCAATGTTTTTTGATTTCATGTCTCTTCTACACAAACACAAATTGAAGAAGCAAGAAAAATGTCTGTTAATGCTTTTCTGCACATAACTTGTCATTGATAAATCTGACTCCTCTCATCTCACCTGTCCTTCTCTCCCCTCAGGACATGGATGAATTTCCTCCTCGGAGGTTTATGGGGACTCACCTGCATGCTGACAACATCCCCTCCTCCTTCTTTGCAACGAAAACTAAAGTGAGTTGATGCATCATTACATTCAGTTCCTTGTATTTATATTATAACAAAAATGCAGTGAAGAAGGTCAAGAGGTCACAGCGTTCCATCAGAACTCTCCTCCTTTAATTGCTCAAATAGGAAACAAAGCTGGTTGGAGTTTCAATAAGTGCAGATAGAAAAACTAAAAGATGAGAGAAGCTGTAGAGAAAACTTAACATCACTTAAAAAGAAAATTTAGATTTTAAGCTTATTAGTGTTACGAACTTTTATCTGAACCATAAAAGAAAAAACACAACTTTCTCTATTTCTCTCTCTGCATTTTTACTGCACTGTGTTTCTGTTTCCCTCCATTTTCTCTTCCTCTTTACCCATCCTTTGTCCAGGTCATTGCTCTCATTATTTTGCTGTGTTGCACAGAAACTTGTGATCCTCAGGAACCCTAAAGATGCTCTGGTCTCCTACTATCATTTCTCTGGAGACAAAAACGTGATACTGCCAACCCCAAATTCCTGGGATTCCTTCTTCTCAGACTACATGAGTGGAAACAGTGAGTGAAAGACGTCCACAGCTGCATTTAACAAATACTCAGTTACTTTGTTTACTTCATGAACTGGACCAGACGAGTGTTTGTTCTTTTTGTTTGATGATGTTTAAAGACTTTCAGTGAACTTTGGTGGAGCGTTGAAAGAAAACAGAGACAAACTTTAATTTTTTTCATTTGTCTCAGACAGAATCATGATTTGTGAGGAACTGAAGTGAAGTTTGCTGGTTTCAGCTGGAGCAGCTCCAGAGTTCTCAGGGTGCAGTACGCTGTGTGTTCTGGAATATGTAAATCTATGTGCAGGCAGCAGCAAAGGGGTTGTATAAGAACCTCTGAATAGAAATGGATTAGACAAAGAGAGCAGCATAAACAGAGATGCTAAAGTAGCTTGTAGCTCAAGCTGCCTTTATTGTTACTGCTGTAAATCACCTCCGCCCAGAGACTGCAGAGATTACCGGGCTGTACAGAGGTGAACCTCACAGCTTCTCAGCTGGCATCTCATACACAACCATGTGCTCGTAAAGCTGGAAACTTTCACCCACAACAACTGTCACACTGTTATCCAACATCTGCTTTTCACTTTGGTTTCTTTGTTTTACAGCTCGGTGCTGACTCTGCTCTTATTTTACAGATTTACTGCCATTTCCTGTCACCTTTCACCACATACCTGCACACCTGCCCCCCCTGCCCCACACAGAATACTACAGCCTACCTCCATTCACTTTCATTATCTCCTGTGTTCTCAGTTAAATTAAATTCAATTCAGTTTTATTTATAGCGTCAGATCACAACAAAGTTGTCTCAAGAAACTTTACATATAGAGCATGTCAAGACAACACTCTATTAATACTTGGCGACAGTGGCGAGGAAAAACTTCCTTTTAACAGGCAGAAACCTCGGACAGATCCAGACTCAGAGGTGGGCAGGATCTGGGCACCGGCTGGGTTGCTATTACTATTATTAATACCCTAACCCTTCATTCCCTTCAAAACTTCTTCAAAAAACCAACAAGGTCTACAAATAATTTGCACTTTATTTCAAAATTGATTTACCTTTCAACATACATTCATATAAATAATCTATCATTTTCGTTGCTATCTTACAAGCTTAGTCATGACAGTAACATTCACAATAGCGGTTCCTGTGTCCAACAAACCAGCCTTTGTTTCATTATCACAATGAACACATTTATCATGTGATTCATCAATAACTGGTCATGTGTCACAGGTAGTAGCCCTGCTTGACATTCAAAATAATCTCTGGTGAAGCGGACAATGTGTGTAGCTTGTATTACAAAGTGTAATGAACTCAAGACTCAAAATTGAATGTACATTCAAATACAGCATATATTAGATAGATTCAAATGTAGTAAAAAATAGATTTGTTATTCTGATTGCACAAGATTTGACACAAACTGTTCTAAATGATGAGGCAGTTTTACAAAATAAAAGCATAGCCCTTCACTCTTCTGAAAGCTAAATAAGAAGCAGAAAAGGCTCCTGTGATTAAAAAGATCCTTCCAAAGCTTTCACCACCCTCAGTTAGTCATTCCCAGATTTTATTCTGCAGTAGAGGATCATGGAGACGGTCATGGCACATATCTGAAGAGAACACATCAGTAAAAGATGGAATGAATTGAAAGGCAAAGTCAGTAAATGTGTATAAAAAAGGATACCATGCATTGTTTTTACATAATATTTCATGCATTTTTTTCATAGCTTTGGAAGTGTTTCGATTAGAAATGTAACAACATCTGAAATATCTTTTTCATCTCAAATGTCTCAAATATCAGTCATCAGATGTTGAATAAGACCATTTACAGTCATTTATTGTCTCTCTGGTGCACTTTATCTCTTATTCGCTTGATTTGTAGGATTTACTTTAGATTAGGCTAAAGAGCTTAATCAATGTCTTAATCAAACTACACTAAAATCCATCTGGAGGAGAGAGGAGGCTTGCTGGAAGAGCTCTAAGCGAGGATGCACAGGTGTATCCTTTACAGAGGTCTTTTCCAGTGCTATGATAGATGATGTCGTAACTCTAAACAAGAGGAAAAAATGGCTTCAAAGCAAAGAGTGCTTATTTTGTAAATGCCTGTTGCTTTGACGCCTCTTTCCTCTTTTCTTTTCCTTCTCAGCTCCATTCTCAGGCAGGAGGAACCAAGGAGGGAAGGAACCAAGGGAAGGAGTTGAGAATGTACAAGCTAATAAATGAGAAAAGGGTGTAGTTTGTTTTAATAATCAGTAAACAATCAGTCTTACCTCCAGAACTGCAATGCCCAGAGCCACTCCTGCAATCACCACTATGTTGTCATCAATCAGCTTCTGGATCTTTGGGAAGCAACCAGTTATTGTCTGAAAATAAAGAGGAAAAAGTTGAAGAGGTAGAGAAAACATTTATTCCTTCATGGGTGTGTTGTTTCTGCCGATACCAAAGGTCATACCGCGTCGCTGGCAGCCGCTGTGCTGTTACACGGGTTACTAAAGCCAGGACAGCACTGTGGTGGGTATTCATTGCCGTGGTTCTTATAAAATGGAGAATCAGCGAAGTCTGAGAAGTTGTAGAATCCACAACATTTTAACTAATGTGGGCACAAAAAGAGTACATGTTAGACAAAGCATGAATGAAGTGTTGTCTAAAAAAGAAGATTTTTTAAATCAAGAATCAGACTCAGAAAAGTTCATCAGATTTACACACTGTGCTCATCGTGGTGTTCCACAGTCCTGTGACGTCTGGATTATGTCCATAGTCCTTCTTGATATTTTGAACTGCTGCCGTGCCCAGCTTGTCAAACAACTGTTCTGCCTAAAATGCAAGCATATGAGAACTTTTGTACAGAAGTAGAAAAAGGCAGCACCTGACATGAAATTCAGCTATCAGTTTTCTCTGTGTGAAGAAGCTCTTTACTTACTAAGGGTCTAAATACCAAGATCACCACCGCTCCTGCAACCTCTGCTATGAAGACCAGCAGGATTATGATAAAAAACTGGAAAAAAGAGACAAATGTTAAATACATTTGAAATGGGAGTTTAAAACCTGAAGACTTATGAAGAATTCATTAAAATCGATGCAAAAGAAAAATACTTAGGCTTCATATACTTAAGCTTCATTAAGTATGTTTACTGTTTTTATTCCCTTTTTCAGTTTGTGCAGAAAAAAATTAGTTGAATGCTGAAATGCAGAACAAAAGGTAAAAGACTGTAAACACTTTTTATCTGAAATCATTTAATGACTTTAATGTTTAACTCAATGCATCTTACTCTATGTATTCACACTTCAGCGACGGATAGAAAAGCAATTTAATCTGTTTTCTTCTGCCGATTCTCTGAAAATTTGGTTAAAATTTGGACAGGATTTTTTTTTTAAGATTCTCATGTTTACAAGTTTTACAAATTTTAAAGAAAAGGGGTTTTAGGAAATGGATATTGACACCATTCCTGTGACTGTATTTGAAGCGCACTGTTAGCTTGGCACAAAGACTTAAACATGGAGACATAGCTTGCTTAGCTCTGTCTAAGGTTAACAAAATCAGTCCAATCAGTTGATTTACAAAATCAGTTGTAAATCCCATATATCTTATTTTTTAAATCTGTATAAAAGACAAAATGTAAAAACAAACCTTTTATATAGCTTATATACTTAAAACTGTAGGGGACATGTGTGAGCTGCTCAAACATTTACAATGATACGTAGAGAAACTACATGTTAAGTTTTATGTTAAGCTAACAGGCTCCTGAAAGTACCTTCACAAAGATATGTGAGTAGCATCAATTCCCATTTCACTTTCAGTGAAAAGAGAAAAAAAATAATGCCAAACTATTTTTTTTTTAAACTTTCTGTAAAGTAGCAGACAGAAACCTACCAGCAGCAGCATGCACCTGCTCTCTCGGATGGCTCCACAGCAGCCCAGAAAGCCGATAACTAGCAGGAGTGCCCCTAAGGCGATCAGCAGGTAGCCCACGTTGAGCACCTGACTGAGCCCATCTGGTGCATTTTCAATTTGCCCGAGAAAGTTGAGGATGGAGCCACTGTCCACCTTCACCCAGATGCCAACAGCCAGGATGGCAGCACCCGCCAACTGAGGGAGAGTGATGTGGAGAAGAAGAGACCGAAAGAGGAGAAGAGAGGAAAATCTTTAGGACTAAATGGCAAACCCAAATTTTAGATAAAATGTCTATCTTACAAAATGAAAAGATGACTTGCATTTTGGGAATTATAGGACTGTCTTTTGGTGCGCGAATCATATTAGATTAAAAGTTAGGATATAATGCCTTCTTCAGCTTTAAATTAAAAAATATTTATTTTTAAGACAGTCTCTTGACATAATAAAAGTACAATATACCAGATGGATAAAGTGCTCTTTTAGATAATGTTCTTCCACAGATGTATCTCTGTCAATAAAGATTTAAGTACTGATGGAAGCTGCATCAAAAATATAAGATATTTGTACATTTTGATGCTCTGAATCAAATTCAGCCTCAAAATTGTCAAAAATTCCCCACCAACTTCTTTCTGTTTTACAAAGATGCCATTCATCTTGAACTTTGCTGTTTATTAAAATGTCAAAACTCTCTATCAAATTGCAAAAAACTGCAGAACGAAAGTGTATTCACTTAAACTGAAAAAAATCAAAGTTTAAACAATAAAACTTACAAAGATGATGCCATTAAAAACAAACATCGTGGCCTTGAGGAACCCAAAACAACCCATTTTTGCTGCAGATTGTTCTCCCTACACAAGAAAAGAGGAAAAAATAGATATCATTATTATGACATTATATTACATGGAGTTGAAAGTTTTTACCATATTTATCCTTAAATGTCATAATTTGTCAAATGTGACAACTTATTTTCCAACATCTTGTTCACACATCAGTCCTTTGTGTGCACAGCATTAGTCATCTTAATGATGTGTTTCACTGTTGTGAACTGCCACTGAGGTGACAAATTTACAGTGAGATTGTGCTGTTTCTTCTGTGAGGTGGAGGGCTGAAGGGAGAGAGCGGGGGAGGGGAAAACACCTGCCGCTTTCCCAACTCTTCACCTTTTACCCTTTGTGAGCTCAATAACTTATCTTTCTCAAACACTCAAGAGCGCCCTGAGCCCTTTATTCGCACCCTAAGGACATTCATTGTACACTTTTCACCTCACATGGAACTTGGGTGAGGACTTTGTTTGGTTAAGAATAAATGAGTGTGAAGAGGTGACGATTGAGGAAGTATGTGTTTCATGAAGCCAGCCAGTGCCATGCAAATGAGAGAGAGACGAAACTCAGATGTCACGCATCAACACCAAATATTACATCTCCCTTATTATTTTTTTTCTATTTGTGCTTTTAATTTTATGACATTTAAAACCATAAAGTTATGGCTGAAGCAATATGAACACAAGTACATTATAAGAAGAAAAAGAGAAGTTAGCATGTGTATTTGCATAGAAAGCTCTGCTGGCAGGCAGCTCATCCATCACACCCAACGCTGAGGAATGAGTTCCACTATGATGCCAATACTAAGCACCAGCACAGGTTCATCACAACACAACAGTCCGCTAACTACTTTTGTATCTGTTACACATACATACACAACACTTTTTTTAACATATTGTGGAATTGTGGACACACAAACACATATTATCTTACCTCTGCATTTTGACTTTTCAAACAGGTACACACACACACACACAGTATCCTATCTCCAAGTCTACTCTCACCAACTTAAACAACGTCTACTTTTCTAAGGTCACTTTAAGATTGTCACTTCCAAAAATGTGTGTGTTAGTGTGTGTGTAGACCTCCCAGATGGGGAACAGTGCTCCTTGTGTGGTGTGGCAAAACAGACAAATTGTTCCTCCCAGCAACGAGGACAAGCAGAACCCTATTGTGTTTAGCAACAGGCTGCTTTCTGAAAGCTGGGATATCCCTCACGGCTTCAGTTTACTATTATTTCATACCTACTTTTTTACAATGGCCCTCATGGTTATTCTTAATCCCTTACATATCTACTCTGACAATTCTAATTAAAAAACCCATAACAGGAAGTAGTTTGTCAGTTCATTTAACACATCTCTGCTGTTGCAGTAAAGCTGGTTGTCATCAAGTTAATCATACATTCAGAGGCCAGTATGCCCTCGGAAATATAATGAGTGGTTGCCTTGACTCCTCAAACTCCCTCTATCATTTCACTCCTCCAAGCTTTTCTGTCTTCCTTATGGTCAGTGATTGCACTCTGACACCGAGGAATCAGCCTGGTGATACATTAACAAACTGGAATCACATGCAAGTCAAAATGCTCCAGTAATAAAGAAAAAAAAAAGTACGTAGGTTGCATTTCTGTCCTCAAACGCAGGTTACCGGAAAGGAGAAGCTCTTGTTTGGAGGTGACATTCAACGCCTTTAAACATGTAAGCTGGTCTACATTTACTGGTCTTAGATCAACAAAAACTCTGAGTCATCTCTGACCGACGAGCCTTCATCAAAAACACAGACAGGCAAACCTCAAAGGAGGCCATTGAGCGGAATAATTACAGGCAGGTCTCATGAGACAAAGGATCATTGTTGGATGGATCTCTCCCAATGTTGGTACGACACTTGAAAAATAAACCAAAACACTTAAAACTCACACGAGGAACCTAACACTCAACTTAAAATCACAGTCAGTCTGATTAAAGTCAATTTTCTTCAGCTTACCTTTCGCAGGAAATATACCCAAGGACGAGCTCTGAGGCTGGTTCACTGCTATGAGTCCTTCACTCTGGTGATGGAGACTGTTGCTGTGGGTGCAGCCTGACTGTGAGATAACAGGAGTACAGGAGTGTATTATTCGTCTGCACTCTGAAAATGACCCACAATACCCTCTCTGTCTCCCACTTCCTGCTGTTCTGTCCGTTGAATGTAAGGAGTCTCTGAGTGACTTTTTTCAGCTTTCTGCCTTTATTTTAAGGCTGCCGGCTGGTTATAAGTACTGCAAAAGGAGGAGGGAGCAGGTGGGCGTGACCAAAGCAGCTGAGTAATAACACACATCACCATGGAGTTAGGCTGGTCACCCCTGAGGGAGGGAGGGAGGGAAGGGAGGGGAGAGGAGGGGAGAGAGAGCACCTGTAGCTAGTCACACCAGCCCTTTAACATGTGCCTCTGTTTCAAGGTGTTAATTTGAATTAGTGTGTAAATATGACAAAATAATTAAAGCATTTAGGATTGTAACCATTTGTAATTAGTCACTACAGACCATCCACAAACCTTTACATCCTTAGCAAACAACTGAAAAACTTTTACATAAGTCTAGCTTTAGATTAAACTTCTGTTCAATTACCTTAAGATCACAGTGATTCAAAAAGAGCTTCTATTGCAATTTTACCTGACCCTTGTGCTGTCTTAAAGTTTGTTGATTATAATAAATCCAGTATTACAGAGCATATGAGTGGTATCGGTGAGGTGAGGCGCCTGTGCAGAGCTCAGAGAATACTGACAGCACCCATCTCACCCACAGCAGGTTCATTTTGTTGCTGTGTGGAGAAAGATACAGAAGTATGTCCTTCAGCACCACCAGACTAAAGGACAGCTTTTATCCTTAAGCTGTGGGACTTCTCCACCCATCCTTGGCACAGAAATGCAATTTTAAAAAAAAATAAATTTATATATTTTATTTGTATTCATGTAAATTTCTGGTGAAGCAGTAGCATAGGATGACAAGATTTGCATATTATTCTACAAATGTATGCAGTAAAATGACAATTAGCCTTTCTTCCTACATGAACGACCAAAGCTCTTACATGTTTACATTGGTAGTTTTAAACAAACAAATTTTCTGGGGTGTTCCACACAGATCATTACCAGGACTACTGCTATTTCATTTATAAATGCTTCCGCTGAGCTATATCTGTACATATGGATTATGTAATGCAAAAGATTTTTAAAGAATGTGGGACATTCTTTAAAATGTCCCACTTCTTGTTTTTCTTTTATGGCCCACCTGTCTCAGTCTAAGCGTAAGCTGTGATAAATCTTTTTATGATTTCTGCTCAGAAGAGAACAACAGTAACTAGCTGGTTAACAAGGTGACGCAAACAGCCGTTATACAGCCAGATAAGGAGTTCATGGTGATCCAATTAGAGCCAAAAGTAAAAGGAAAGTTTAACCTACTTTTAAGAGGTGAACTTGAAATAAATGTCAATGTTCTTCTTTGTCAGCTGAATGTGTAAACTGGTACCTATTTGCTTACATATGAGTCATTACAGTATATTCAGGGATAATATCATTTTTGTTTTCACAGCTTGTTCTCAACTATCTAGTAGACAACAAAAGTGAACAAATCAGTCCATTAATTGGTCATAATGATGCAATTAAAGCAGATTTAACATTGCTTTTAACAGTTTCTTATAAATAAGGAGGCAGCCTTGGAACATATGACAACTGCTTTTCAGCAACATGAAAGCAATAGCTCACAAAGAGACATATAGGAGCTTTCTATCACAATAGCGCAATCAGATGGATGGATTTTGCTATATTTCCTTGAAAATGTATATGTTATAATTCTTAATTTTAAAAGCCCTCATAGCACCTCTTACATATACATTTGGCTTAGTACATTCTTTAAAATGTCCCTTGCCTGACCTGATGTGTGAACAACCTTGGCCACACACATGGGCAGGATGTGTTTTTCACAAGACAACAATATAAAAGAAGCTGTTTACCGTGATGGTGTGTCGTAGCTGTGCTCATTTGCACAAACCAAAGAGGAGAAGAATGCTCTCTTTGATAAATATCCAAATAAATAAGAGGAAGGCTTCAGTGCATTCAAACCGCTGCAGAGGCCTTTTGTGTACATGCAAACCCACATCACTCTAGTACAATACTGAATAAACTTTGAAAGTACTCCCTTCATTTTGTGAGAACTTAATGGCTTAGCCTTTAATTACATGTCTGACCTTTCTGAATACAGTCCAGGCAGACCTGTCAGAGTGTGTGGTTTTCTGATGTGTGTATTTGTGTGTGGTGTGTCTGTGGGCTGGGTCCAGAGCTTATTAAT
>JAUZTA010000011.1:18585573-18599617 GCA_034780835.1 Ctenochaetus striatus | reverse complement strand
ACACAAACACATACAAGTGAAATGCTTTTCATAGAAAAATGACAAGCTCTAATAATAAAGCCTTGTCAAACCTTTTACATAGACAGTTAAAATACTTGCTAAAAAAGTGCTTATGTACAGGCTTCTTACTGGTCATTTTATTCAAAGAAAAGCCACACTCTAGAGGACTGGGTAGAGGACTTTTTTTGCTTGATTATTGTTGTAAATTTCGGCAGTTCTGATAGTGAAGATAAACACGTTCAAGCTTATTACAGAACGATGGTATTCTAAAATCAGCACTAATTTAAACTGTTGAGGCTCAAACACAGTGAAAGTGGAAACTGACGCATCTCATTTGATGTGGGTCAGTCGATGCTCCTCTGACGCACTGCAGGCATTAGATTTTACACAACAGCACAACAGAACCAGCGCTGTTTTGGAGGAATGTTGCTTTATGTAGAGCTAATATTTGTTCCACAGTGACACAGAGAACCTCAGTTTCGCATAAGGATCCCCAAAGCACACACATATGTGCAAGTGGGTCTCAGCTGTACTCGCTCACTTTCTTTATCCCTCCTTCATTCCTTTTCGGCTCTCTCCAACCTCTCTACCTAGCTGTAGCAAGGGGTGAAGTGTTTGTAGCATGCTAAAGAGTGTCAGGACTGAGAGATGACGGTGCCGATGGGGCCTCACATACAGAAGGGTCTTTGGCCAGGCCGTGCAGGTTCTGTGATATCTCCTACTTTATATGTTGTACCCAGTAAATCAAATGAAACAGAACTGTAAAACTAATGAAATTTCTGTCGGTCTCAGCTCTGCTTTGTGCAGAGTTAGCTTGCTAACACGCTAAACTAAGACGGTTAAAATGTTAAATAATACACCTGCTGGGTTTGGCAGAAAATAACTTAGTATCATCATTTGTTTTTGGTTTTTATCAATTTAATTTTTTTTATTTATTATTGATGCTTTGAGCTTTGGAGACCGGTGACAGAAACTTGAAGGGTCAAAACTCGAACTCAAAATTCTCAATGGGTATTTAAATGACGTCTCCACTAGGTGGAGACATTGAGTGCCAGGACAGGGCAGCACATACAATATAATATATATTTTACTTGTTTCCCCTCCATAGACCCTTTTGATAAGTAGAAACATCAAAATGTTGCATTTTACTTCCAAAAGAATATATTTTTTATTATTCTATTCAACAATTAAATTACCACTTTTACTTTCTGTGAATACTTGGATCTTGAAAAGACTGATATTTTTTTTATTTTATATGTGAAGGATGTTACTTTCTCAAAATTTTGCTGTTCATGTAGTTTCAGAGAGGCTCTAATAATTTTGGCATGTCACTTAATTTTTTTTCCTTATATGAATGGTTTTTAGCAGGAGCAACTACATTTTATGGTTTACGTTGAGTATTTTATTTTCGGTTTTGTCTACAGCATTGCAGTAATGCAGCTGAAATTAAACTGAGTGATGTAATGCACATTGACGTTTTTTTTATTTGACTCATGATATAAAGTCTCTTAAAGTGTATGACAGCTTTTTTCTATTGTCAGTTGTTAAAGAAGAAAACAACATTTGCAATGAATTGCACAACTGCATAGCAATGATTATTGTCTTTGTTATCGTGAGCTTGTAAGCATTTGCCTCAAAACACTGCTGTGCAGGAGTACACTGCTCACAGAGCTGCTAGCATAACTGTGGGCTCAGCATTGTTTGTCCTGGAATGCCCACTGTGATAACTTTGTTTCAGACTTTAACACTTGGTGGATTAGTGTGTTGTCTTGAGACTTTAGACTGAAAACAGGGTTTTAGTGTCCTTTAGTGTCCTTACCAATAACTGACTTTAGGCAAGTAGTGATGCTTTCCCACTGACGTAATAAAAGAAGCATCATGTTGGCTAAATATATGTAAGAATAGTAACATAATTTAATGTTTTATGGGGCCATCTTAACGTCACAGTGTAACTATAGCCATTAGGGGCCATCTTAGTCAGGGGCCAAAGACAGATGCCCTCCTTTGCCTAATAAAAAAGTCTGGTTCTCGTTCTTTGTGTCTTAGCATACAACTTTAAAAAGAAGGGTCAAAGTTCAGTGCAAATGTCAGCTATGTGCAAAAATAGCTTAACCAGTGTCCTCACAGAGTAACTGTGCTGCACGTTTGCTCAAACATGTTGCAGTTATCTGATTACATTTGCTTTATCAGCTTTTGTTGACTTTTTATATTAAATGCAGTCGGTTTTGTGTGTAACTTGAACTTGATTGAGTAGACTGGAGCCTGGAGAACAGCTGGGAAGGTTAGACTCCTGACAAACAAGTGAGGCTGAACCTTTGAGCTCATCTGCTGAACTATATGCACTCACTGACCTGTTAAGCAGGACACGGAGCTGCTCTTCAATTTGCTGGTAAATGCATGTTTACTTCCAATGCTGCTGTTACTGCTTGAAGTAATTACATTATCCAAAGTTTTTATATCACCATCTACATGGCATTTAATATTATTATTGATTATTGATGTGTACTAATAATGGTTATACATGTAGTTTTAACTTGGTTGGCAGGCAGTGTGGTTTTAAACTAGCATGTCAATCATAGCTGTGATTTAAAGCAATGCTTGACAAATTATAAGCTGAAGGAGCACGTATTTTTTTTCAACACTTTTTATTTAAGAGAGTTGCAACAAAATCACAAGGCTTTTCTTTTGATGGCAGAGTCTGACATGCCATGTTCTCCCAGCTGTAGTCATACATTCAGCTGACTCCAAAATAAGAAAGAGCAGTGAGGGCAACAAGATTAGGAGGCTTGTGGGCTGTCCTGGCCCTGTATCTAAGATTTGCCCAGATCACCTTCTTCTGACCACAGAAAAGCCACGGTTAGTTCAGGAGATTTGAGCCAGAAAAAGTGTGTACCCAAGAGGGTTGGGTGCTGCTCAGATTTTATCGGTTGTTTTCTGTTGTTGTTGCTATCACAACCACACTGCTTGCTATTAGGTGAAAAGAGTTGCCTCTCAGACAACTTGTCCAAAAAACTGATTAGAGACATAAAGTTGTGGAAGCTGCCAATGCCTCACTTAAAATTTTGTCAGCCATGATGGATTCCAGGATAGCTGCAGCCGTGCTTAGCTGCTGACTTTGGCTTTCAGGCCATTAAAACACAGCTTTAAGATAGGTTCTGTGTTTAACCAGGTGTTTCCTTAAGTGAGGCAGTTGCATTAGCCAGCATTGCATTTTTAAAATCACAGTATTTTATAGAGGGTAGCTTGCATTAAGTTTCAAAAAGTGTTGTTACTCCATTATCCAGACTCACTGTGAGCTAAAACAAGCTGCAGGGGTTATTTAGTCTCTCTGTCTCTGTCTACCATAGCCAACAGATGCTGTTTCAGAGAAATTGGGCACTGATCTGTTCAACCTAAATCAATACTCAGTAGAAGTGACAGATTTTAGTCAGTACTCTAAATACTAAGTATATTGAATACTAAAATACAGAGTTCAGTACCCAAAACTAAAACTTACATTTCAGAAAGGTAAATTTGTCAATATTTTGTGTCAGTTGACAGAGAAGATGCCTAAAAATAGTTATTCAACATTCAAACTATAGCGTTAGCCACACATCACTTTGCTTGATATTTAGGTTCCATAATTTTTGCGGTCGCCAACTTTGCTGGAAAAAGTGCATTCAAGCCTCTGTCAGTGAAGCGCACTGCTTATGAGCTTTATTAGATCATTGCATGTGTTAAACTCAGCTGCTCTCCACGCAAGGACGTGCTCATTATCTTTTCATTGGTTCATTTTCTGGATCAAGTGCAGTTTGCAGTGGTTGGCATGTCACAGCAGAGGAGGCACAAGCATGAAATGCAACTGTGGCAACATTGAAATAATGGCCTGTGGAGGTCATACAGAGAGAGAGAGAGAGAGAGAGAGAGAGAGAGAGAGAGAGAGAGAGCTTGGTGATCGCAGTGTCAGTTATGACACCACCACTTAAACACACTGCCATACCATGTTAGGTTTGTGAGCCCCTGAACTACACACACACACAAACATGCCACCATGCAGCTCTTCTGTAGCAACTGATTAGAGACTGAAACAACTACTATCTAGTGATACATAAAAAGTTAATGATGATTGATCAATAAGTTAATTGATAGAAAATAAAGTGATAAATTATTTGAGTATTTTTTTTCTGTTATTCCTCCAACTTTTGATGTCAAACATTTGCTGGTCCAGTATCTTAAATGTGAGGATTTATTGCCTTTTCCTATTTGATGGTAAAGAAAAGTTTTGGTCTTTTGACTGTTTGACAAAAAAAAAAAAAACTGTAAAAAAAAAAGTTTTACAGATACCATTTTTTGTGGATTAGAGTGAATGCATTTATTTTATGCATGTGCATCCTTCATACAGTTGGCACCCCATAGGAAGACTGATTGCTTGCCTCACCAATCCCGCAGCAGAGTATTGACTACAGCACAATTTGAGAGACACTCAAGAAAAACTTCATTTTTTTCTTTCAAGCAAAACAGAGAGGGAGCATCAGAGCATGCAAGCATGTTCACCGTGGAGCGCTCTGAGAAAGTCTGAGTGTTCACAGGGGAGCAAACTGAGACAGAAAAGTACTCGGCACATAGTGTGCAACAGTGAGCAACATCATAATTCACTGATCTGTTATTTAAGGAGAAGGGAGGGGTTAAATACTGAAGGCTGCATGGGGCAGAATTTACCCTGCTGGGAAGCACAGGCGTCTCCTCTTTCCAATTAACAAGTACTTGACAGAGCCGCTCAGACAAACAAGGCAACCAAGCACACAGCAGCCATCTGCAGCAGCCTCGTCTGCCGGGGCTTTGATGCTGATTTGAGCCAATGATGAAGTAAGTTACACTGACATCAGGCTGCACGCAGGACTTTGAAGAGAGCAGACACATACATGATGGCTTACAATCTGTGCCACAAGATGACAACTCCACACGGATAAACCCGTCTTACAGCGGAGGGGAACCTCGAAGCCTGGAATAAAACAGTATCCACATGAAATGAGATGCTATGCAAAAGTACCTGCATGAGAGGGATGTGATGTAACGTGATATGATGGAAAGGCAGGCACACACATTCACACCAGCACGTGTAGAAACATCAAACAGCAAAACACAGTGGATGAACAGGACAAGCAAATTCTGCTTTAATGATTGAATGAGTGTGTGTGTTACATACATGCATGTGGGTGTGTGTGTTTATGTCTGCCACAGAGATGTCCCTGACATAAGCCCTTCAAGTCTCTTCCCAGGCTGTGTGGTGGTTTCATCTGAGTGGAGGCTGCCAGTCCTGGCTGCCACCCGGTACCCCAATCCCCCACCCAATCCCAGTGTCACACGGTGAACACTCTCTGTGGACCTGATGCTAAAACACACTGATTCACGACTCACTCCATAGAAAAACAGTCATGCTAGTTTTTGTGACAAACACAATATTCTCCGATTCACTGACGTGTGTGGAGAGATCCACGGTCACCTTTCTGAATCTTCAGATTTCTCGGAGATGATGTGTCTGTGCTGTATTATTGTTGTGACGGTGTCTGACAATACAGGCAACATGCTGGGTGGCTAAATGCACAGTATGTATTGCAGCAGTACGTACTCTCTAGGAAAACAACAAAAACAAAAGACGTAACAAAGTGGTTTTGAATCATGGGATTTGTTTATTTTATTGATAAACAGTCGCCATTGCTGGTCAAAAATGTACTGGACAATGGACAGTATAGGAGAAAGCCTTTGTAGATAATGTGATGGATGAATGAAAGATACACAACAGTTGGTTGTGTGGCAGGTCATCTTACCACGCCATAAGGTAAAAAAATGTTTTTAGCTGCTTCAAATAACCACATTGGAAAGTACAATGAAAAACTTGCTTTACCAGGGCAGGATGCTGGATGAATTTTACAAATGAGGACAACAGTGCAAACACTGGAACAGACTTGTCTAAGAGTCATTCTTGATTTTCCAAAATAAAAAAAGATGGCAGTCATTAACATGTGAAGACTCACTATATAACATTCAAGGGAGAGGTTCTTATCTCGCTTGAATTATAGTGATCTCTTAACATGAGAGCGTGATATATGCATATTTAAATACATTCATGAGTCAAACATTGTTTATGTGTGGATGAAAATGTCACCCTAATGAGTAACTGAAGCCAAAGAAAAGGTCACTCTCTTTGACCACCTCAGCTTTTAATGAAAACAAGACAAACTGACTCAACAAACTGAGAAAGTACAGATAACGTTTGACCTGCATTCAGGGCAGACAGTTTTCTGTCTGTCTTTGCTCTTCATTAGCTACAGTGAGTGCTGTCTAGGCCAAAGAATCAAGCTGTGTCTTCTTTCTCATCTGCTACAGCAGACCAGGCTGTAATAGGAGGTATGGAGGATGAACCCAGACAGACTAGATCCTGTGAGGTATTTTGTATCAGCACAACAACTTATATGTACAGTGACCTAATGTACACAGTGTCCACAAAGACAGTGAAACTCTAGGGCAACTTTAAACATGCATAATGATAAACATGCAGTCAAGCCTCAGAATGAGGTGAAGCTTTCATAAAATATATGTTTCAATATTCAGACTAGAAAATCCCTTGCTACACACTTAAAACTTGCATTAATTCATTTTCAGCCTCTTTGGGATGGTTTGGATAAGATGTGAACACAACAACTGACATACTGTCTACTTTTAATTTGATATGGTGAAGAGTGTTGGCAACATTTTCCACTTCACACATCCAGCAGATAAGAGAGACTATCATATGTGGTCATCTGCCTGGCCACCTTTAGGTCCCATGTTTATTCTCCTTTTAGCTTTGTTTTTAGTCCCAAACAACTGTTAAGCTAATAAGTATCTTGCTCTTTAGCTGCTAAATGTTCCATGTGTTCACTTCACTTGTTAACTGTATCTGGCTGTGGCATAGTGTTGGACAGGTATCGTGTGAGGTGCAGTCAATAACATTAAAGACTGTTCCTGTTGTAAATCAATGGAGCACTGCACAGTAATGTGCATAAAGTAGGTGCAAAAAATTACTTTTGCAAGGAAGTATTCCAACTTACAGGGATTGATCATTATCAGTTTGTGAGTTACACTCATTTTTGTGACCACTGGTACGTGCACACTAGCAATTTCCTCACAAGCATAAGCAGCACACTGATGAATTCTACAAGGATTTTCATCAACAAAGCAGAACGGACACAAATTCAGTGTTGAGGATCATCACCTGCGAGGAAAGTTATGACTACAGATATGACCTAGGGACCAAACAGCAGTCTTTGCACTGCAAGAACCTGAAGTTTCTAGGACTAAAGAAGGTGCGTCAGAAAAGGAGCATGCTCGAGCTTTCTTGGCAGTTGCAGGTTTGCGTACCATGAATTCTTCCCCTATGGACTGTAGCATTCTGAGGCGTCCAGTGGAGAAAACTTGGCACAAGCAACCTGAACTGTGTTGCAGTGACAATCGGGCTCTTCAGCTCAACATCGAAAAGGTGCAAGTTTATCACCCATGAGTTTCTCATCATTACCTACTTCTTCTCCTCACTGTGCTTGGATTTAGCTCCCTGTGACTTCTTTCTCTCTCTAAAAAGAAGTTATGGGACTCCATTTCATGCTTGGCACAAAGTGGTGCACAGCAGAGAACAAGTATTATAGCTAGCTTCAGACCAACACAGTCATCATTTTCAAACCCAGCGTTCACGCTGTGTAAGTACTTAGTGTACTTCGTCGCTCCGTGTGCCCACTGGCATGTTGGTCTAAATATGAGATGTGGTCTTGTGCACTTATGGTGCACTACTATCTTGTGGCAGCACAGCATCTGAGCCCCAGACCAACAAAAATGTGGTCTAAAGTTACCTTGCAGTGTTTGTCCTGCTATAAAAAGAGCGCATTATTCAGACAGTAAGATGTGCAAACATACAGGTTTACAGCGTGTGTACACTGCACCTTTCAAAATACTTAGGGAATGTATCTCTGATTGGTTTAACTGATGTCAAAACACACCTAAATGAGTGTCTATATACAACCCCTTTGTGCTGTGTGCTTTACTTTGTGTTCAGATTGCCCACCATTACACTAGAAAAATTAAGCTAGACCCACTCTTGATGCACCTGTGGCATGTGCCTTGGACCACGCACCTTAGACTGTTAAAATAGGGCCCTTAGTCTCTGGTTAGTGGCCATAAACCAAAGTTTAGGTCCACAGTGAAATTGCCAATGCACACATACCAGTGGTTACAAAAACATGTAACTCAGGTGCAAACGTTTGCGAATACTTAGGAAAGCTATCTCCTACAGTCAGTTTTTACTCATTTTCCACTTGAAACAGCTGCATGCCACCACTAAAAAAATCTGAGAGAAGCTGTAGTGGAACGATAATGAACTGTGGGTTTGACATTACAAGTAGTCCCTTTCACATTGCACACACATTCGATTATTCTGTATCAGATATTGGTTATAGCCACTTTAGGGCTGGAACAGTTTTGAGGATCTGCTGCATATTTGGGATTCCAGGTTGATCAGCATGTGGATCAGCACATTCTGAACACAGCGAGGAGTTGTTGTCTCCACAGAGGCTCACACATCTGCAGCTTGCCCTTTCCCCTACTTAACTGACCTAGCTTGAACGACTTTGCAAACATCGCGCTCATGTTCTCACATGCAACTGCATGAGTGGCGACAGAAGGAAAGTCAGTTTTGCTTGAAACAGAATACAAGATTAATATCTGCTTCCTAACTGTCAGTCCTTTGGGATTTCTCTGCTCTGGAGATTGTTATCTGTTTCATCTTTTTTCCTTCTTGAATACAGCAGCAGGTATTTCTGTTTTAATTGTACTTTGAAACCAGCAGCAAACAGAATCTTGTCTCTTGCGTACCACTGATGCTCACACACTTCACACCCACTCTCGTCACCTCTCCGCAGAAATGAATAAGTAAGCGGTGCGTTGAAAGGAAGTGACAGCTGTAAAGGCCATTTTGAACCCCCTAAGAGAAGAAAAGATGCTGCCCCTCCTGTTAGTGATACTGGCTTTGAAATCCCTGTGTTGGCTTTTCCTTTGGCCTGTAGAAAATGTTTCTCCCTCACAATTAGAGAACTAAAATGGCCACAAAGACATTTAAAGAATGTCAAAATGTCCGTGATTCATTTTACCTCCTTTCCTATTCCAAAAGCTTTCAGAGAGGAAAGCATATAATAATACTCGTTGATTTCAATTGTTAATGTCAACATCAAAAGCTGCCTGAGCAAGAGCACCGAGCTGGAAGTGCATTCCCTACCTATCTGCGTGTCACAGTACTTCCACTGCTATGCTATTCTGTGCTATGTGCACTTTTAACTGTGTGCATCAGAAGCCTTTTACAAGTGAGCAGTTTCCAGTTGTGGCTGTATACTAAGATTATATATGCAAATATCAAAACCACTGGAGACAGAGTCAGTTGGACTATGAGGAGACATTTCTGCAAACTATCCTGCTTCTCCTGCACTGAAACACAATGAAACTGGAGAGGAAACTAAGTGAGGTGGTTAGTGTTTTGTGCGCTAAAGTACAAATACAGCACGTACACAGCATGTTTGCTCTGTTTCTCCAGCCCAGATAAATGTATAAAAACTCATATAACCACTCTGAGTATGTCTTGGTGGTTGCACACACACATTTCATTATAAAAAACGTATCCACCTTCAAACACTGCCTAAAGAAGCACTAGAGCGGCTCAGCCTGATCGGCAGAGCAAAAATGTGAAGCTACAGTAAAAAATATCCAGTCTCTTGAGCCATGTTTGTGTTATGTAGTAGAGTGCATGTTCATGTCTTTTCTGAGTAATTAATGTTGTTTACTCTTGTATCCGGGTAGCTTCCCATCTCTTTTATGTGATGTTGAGTGAAATTGTTTGTGAAGTTCATGGTTTAATAGGCCGTGTTTATGAATGAGACATTGATGTTTTCTACATTGCTAATTTATAAAGTATAAATTAGGTGCCTGTCCTTCAGCTCCATTTAAGTGGAACAGTGTTGTTCTCTCCTGTATAATGCATGAAAGCAAGAGCTTGTATAACAATTCAAGCACCACTTTAGACAGATACTTCAAAAAATTTGAGCTAGTTTCGAAGAATTTGTCTGTCTGTCAATTTTCTGCACATGTACACATAGATGTTATAAATACATCTAGGTCACATGACTTATTATTATTTATTAATTATCAATTGCAATTGCTTTGAACCAGACCTCTAAATGCGCCCACTCCACCCAGTTCAGCTGGCAGATCCTACAGTCCGGCACTGCAACTTAAAAAACACAGTTTCTCAACTCAAAAAGCAAGCGGGGTCCAGTGAACGCAACAGGGAACTAACAATTAGCCAAATGTGCCATGAGTAAAACCAAAGCAATTGTCATTCTGTTGTCAAATTGTTGTCAAGCTGTGGGCTGGGCAGAGTTTACAACTGCATGACAACAAGCTGACAGCATCATTTGAAGCATAGCGCTGGTCATGCCTAAACTATTTTAGGAAAAAAATAACCCCAACTTTGTCCCAAACCAAGGAGGAACCTGTCACTGCATCATATATTTTTCACCCCAAGCGTTTTCAGAAACATACTTCAGTGAACTGTTTAGCTGAAATCAGAGAAGGTTTGTTAAACAGCCACAATGTTGAAAAGGGAATGGGCCATTATATAAAAGAATAAAATATATAACAGAATAAAGGATAAAATAACCACCATAATTACTTTGTCAGCCTATCAACCAACTGTAGCTTTAAATGTGAGTCATGTGCATGATGCAAATAGACCTTATATCTGTTCGTCAGGCCTCTGGGAATTCTGCGGGGTCAAAAACCTCCGTGGAATATTCCATCCACATCTGTTCTCCCTCTTCAGTGTTAAGTCCAAACCTCTTTAATCTCAAACTGTTAGCCGCTGTCCCTCTTGTTATCAGGCCGTTTAGCCATCAGATTGTCTCACTGTCTCTCTGTGTCCAAACAGATAAGCGATGTGTATGGTCTCATACGATTAGCATCCATCATATAAGCCTGTTTCTACAGGGCTGTCATGAGAATGTCTGTGAAACACTGCAACTGCTACACTGCCAACAAAACATCAACCACTCCTGTCACATATATCTCCTCCAGGCAACACCCCCCTGCACTCGTATACATATACAATATCACTTTCAGTAACAAGGCAGTGTGTTGGCTGCTTTTTGTGTTGCACACGTGTGTGTGTGTCTGTGTGTGTGTGTGAGTGTGTGCATGTGTCGGCTGAGGCTGCTGTCATGAGAAGATAGCAGCTCCCTTGGGGTTGTCAGTGACCTTGTGCTTCTCAATGAGCTTCTTTCTCATGTTCAAACAGAGAGAAAACTCCCAGCGGAGCTCCTCCTTCATGAACAGTCAGAGCTCCTCATTATTCCCCTTCACATGTCATGGAGACGCAATACACTTCCCACCTGTGGACTCGCCGGATGCTTTTGTGTCACAGACCGAATTCGTCTTGATCTCTGTGTTTCCTCTGATCTCTGCTGCACTTTGTTCCATACATGAAATCACTTGGCTCTCAGTGACAAAGTTCTGCCAGTGAGATTATAAAGTACCATTACCATACAACTGTCACCACTGCCGCTGCAGCTCAGCCGCTTACTGTGACTTCTGTAACTCCTACTGTTTTCATCTTCTCTCTGACATGGGACTTCCAACTTTTTTATACTCTCTTCTATATTCATGTGAACACCAAGGGTTCTTTTACAAATTAATGAGTAAATATGTGACCAAGTTTGTGAGATGTAAATGTTATAAATGGAAGTAAGGATTTTGATGCTAAACATCTTTTGTCAGTGGGGGGTAAACATATTGTCTGAAATTACTTTAAGACGAAAGCCGGGTCTAAATCTAAGAACCTTTAAATAACCAATGCACCAGATCAGTGAATCAAATACTATGAGCATTGATATGATGCTAGAACAACCCCCTCCACTCTTTCAAGAAGGCTTTCTTCCAGATTTTGGGGCCTGGCTAGAGGGATTTGTGGGATTTAAATTTTATTGTCGTTGCAGCACAGCAACTGGTACAACAGACTGCAGTTTTGCAACTAATTAGAAAGTCTAAATAGCAACAAAGACCCCATTTAAGTATTTAATATAAAATAATTGATACCAAAAGTTACACAGGGATAAAATGAAAAATTAACCAATATGTACCATATAGAGTATATAATAAACATTAAAATATTTGTGTAGAATGCAGTACAGTAATATTTAAAGTGTAAATATAACACTATTTGCAGAAACTACCAAATTGGGTGCCGTGACACCCTTTGAGGCCTTTAGAGCTGGGCAAGAGAGCAAAAAGTTTTGGTCATTTCCACATTTACCACACTACAAGATAACCTGTAGTTTTGTGACATTTTAATGTTGCTTTTTTTAAAAACATTTTGAAGAATAACAGTTAATTACGTCTGCTAAAGAAACAGGCCCACAATACACTTATAGATACTGTCTAATCAAGGGATGCAAACAATTGCCACTTATCATAGAGACAGAAATACTAATACATATATTAATTCCTTGCATTCATCATGATTAAAGCTGAACTGACTGACTGTGCATGTAGAGCTACTTGGCTTAGAGTTTTTGTGGACAAAACAAACTAGTTGTCATCAAATGCAATTTTGTCAGTAAGTTTAACTGTCATCCACCAGCAGAGATCTGGACTGCGTTGCCTGGAAAACAAGAATAAGCTTCTTCAACATTGCTAAAGACACTGTGCGGCCCTCAAGCTAAATGCTAATGTCAGCTTGCTAACACGCTTGGAAAGACAATGCCAGCAAGACGCTTGGGGCGCTGGCTGAGTAAGCAGAGCTAGCTTCAGGCTTTGGCTGAGATGAGACAGTGTGTTAGCATGCTAATGTTTGCTAATGTTGCACCAAATACACGGCTGAGGCCGATGCGTATGCTATTAGTGTTGCTGGTTTTAGTCATGAATGAAAATATGGAGAAAAATGACATCTTGATCATTACAGTTCAGACTGTATCTGATTTATATTTCATAGAAATCCATAAGAAAAGATATTTCAGTTAATGCCACATATGTCAACCTCATGGTGGCGCTTGAAAAAAAACATCTCATCAAAGTCAGTGGTTTTCATACAATTGGAACAAAATGTCAACAAAATTTTGGTATCATCATGGCTGTCCAAATGCATTTGACCAACACAGTAACAACAAAACACCCAACTAAAAAACATCATCATAAAACTTAGGACCAGTATGCTTCACACTTTATTGTGTGGCCATTCCTGTTATTGTAGTCACCTCCTCTATGATACTAATAATGCAATATTTTTACCACTGGGGTTGAATACCAGGTCACCGTGATATCTGATCCATATTATCCCCGCCTCATGTCAAATCATAACCCAGAGTCACAAAGAGCCCCCAGGGATGCTACATCTCCATCATTTCAATTCAGATATGAAACACAGATCTGAAGTTAACGCTCTCGAGTAGGGCAACACACTGACTCACCAGGCAGCACAGAGCGGCCTGAAGCAGATATTCTCTTATCGCTGGTGAACCAACAAACAGTCATTAATGGTAAATTATTATACATCTCAGAGGGTTATAATGACGACTTCAAAGAGACAGTCCTTGGCAGTGAGAAGCTTTGATGTAATGTGTGTGCAGGAAGTGTGAAGTCGCAGGATTATGAACAAGTGTTGTTTTCATATTAAGCTTTTGTGCGTTTCCTAATGACTACAAGGATATTTGAATTGAATAGCTTTATTGTTAAAAAAATGGTTGGTTTAAGTTTATAGTATCAAAAGCACTTAATGTAATCAACTATGAATTTTATTTCTGTAATCATTAACTTTTTAAAGGAAAATTGTTTTTGTGTGTTAATTTTGCTTGATTCTGTCATTTTCTTTAGTTTTCTTTATTTTTTTTTGCTTAAAGAAATCCTTCAAATCCAAGATGTTTTCACACTAATAAACTTTTACAGTTACTTGCACAGAAATTCAACAATTTTGGTAAATTTGTGAAATCAACTAAACAGG
>JAUZTA010000011.1:18501177-18514757 GCA_034780835.1 Ctenochaetus striatus | reverse complement strand
AAATCTACCCGTCCACCCACACACATACACACAACACCAAGAAAAGCACACACCCCATTTTTTATTAATGATCAATAAGGTGTCTTATCTAAACAAACTACTGTACTAACAGCAGGCAGAGCCATAGAACTATCACACGCACACAGGTATTTACACAAATACAATGCATATTATGGTCCCCTAAACTTCTGGGAAAAACACACCAAATATGCCTGGGTTTGTTTTAGTGCCACGTGAGTTGCTGGTTAAGTAGGTCAGTCAGTAAGTCAGGAGTGGCAGGGAAGGAGTGTACAAACACAGACTAACTCCATTACCTCATACAGTGGATTAGTGTCAACAGACCCAACCATCTGTTCAGAGCTGTCCTGATTCAAATGACTGTAAGGAGAGCAGCAGGGATTCATGTTCCTGTTCTCCTGTTGGCCCCTATAAAGCTACAAAACCACAAACGTACCTGTGCTAAAACGCACGCAAAGAACCAGGAGTGTAACTGCGCATTTGAAAATGTACACACACAAACACACTGACAGAGGGCTCTCAATGCTGTATTAGTGTGAACATTAGACCGACAAAAGAGTACTTCCTGTTTCTTGTATAGAGTGTCAAAAGGACGAACTGCAATGAACTCACAGACAACAACAAAAGAGAAGGAGGGGGGCTTCCTGGTGCAATAAGTTCATAAACAAGAGTGTGCTGACTGCTGACAAACACATATACAGGAAGTGTCCAATTGCAGCATTTCTGGTTAAGGCAGCAAAGTGCTAAGACTTGCATTGAGGGTTTGTATAAACCTGTTTATAACTTTTTTGATTATTCAAACAGGATTTTTTTGCTGAACACTTGCTTGCAGAAGATTCAAACTGGATACACACCACTATATATTATCACCTTTAAGGTTTTAACTTTGTATTTGATTCTACAAACAATTAGTTATTAAGCAACATTGGAGTTCATTTGTGTTATATTGTTCTCCATCACCTGATAAAATGTTATTTTTGTATTTCCTCTCTTTTAGCTGCGCTTTTGGTTACCGTCACCTTGTGAGGGAAATACGTGGCCTTTAAGCTGCTACATGCTCCACACGAGGGGTGATAAATAAGGTTGCGGCCTTAGTTAAAAGGAGAAGAGTTTAATGACTGTCATGAGTTCAACTCTTTTGGTAATTATGCAGAAAGTTTGAGGTTAATAATTCCTTTAGTCTCTCAATCTTGGGTAAATGAAAATTGCAAATTGCAAAAGCTGTAATTATGGTTTTATTTGTTAAAGCTTTATAGATCAGTGAAGGTATTAATTGGAACAACTTAAGTTTCCATGTTATTAAACACTCCTTTCAACCATATTTACTTTGAACTAATGAAAAAGACCTTTAGATGATCTGGACCAAAATCTCACCTATTAACAATTTAAGTTATTAGCATTTTTTAAGAGCTACAACAATTACTTGGCTAATTTATTGACAGAACATTAATTGGCAGAGAATGTTATAGTCAGTCATTGATATGAATGATATTCTAAGCAAAACTGTAGAAAAATACACAAGGACCAGCTTTTCAAATGCGAACATCCTCTGTCACTTTGGAATCAAGACAATAATCTTAGATTAAATAATCCTGAAAACATTTGCTAGTTGAGGTCGAACATTAAATAATGAACTACAAATATGTATAACTGTGCTATTCTCAAACAGAAAGGTTAAAGGCCTTTACGCTGAAAATGTGATAATAATAACATAAGTTATTTAGAAAGTTTAAATAAGTTATTTATTTACCATTCATAAAGCCATTCATCAATGTATATGGTTCCATGAAAGAGGTTTCAACATATTTTAATCGTGAGGTTGGCTGCTTACGACTGAAGTGTCTCCTGGGGTCTGCTTAATTATTAATTAATTATTTTCAACCCCCTTAATAAAGAGAAACCCACCTCAACAATTACATAACTTGCATCAAAGATTAAAGAGATGTTTCATTCTAATGAGCAGATGTTTACAACACATTTTAAATATACGGCTAAAGCACTGTTAGCAGTCCATGTAGATGTTTTTGGGTCGAACTGGTCGTCAGGAAAGGCTGGAGCATACTCGAGAGCACAGTTAACAGAGGAGAAGACATTAAGTCATCAGTCTAGCTTAAACTGCAAATAAAAGTCAGAGAGCCTAGGGCAGATGGAGAAAAAGAAGGAAGTAAGGAGGCAGAAGTGAGCAGTGAGCCTTCACAGTGACAGCAGAGGAGTCAGTTTACAATAAGGGCCTCCCTGCTCCTCCCCGCCACTCAATCCTTCCTCCTCTAATCCAAACACCTGGAGGGGGGAGGGGGAGAGGGTAAACAGCAGGCCCCATGTGAGCGGTTGCTCACATGCAGTCGGCGAGCAACGTGTTACAGTAACACCTTTGCTGAGGCCAAGGCGGGCGGTTATGTAAAGCACAGACCCACAGACACACATGTACACAGGCACACGCGCGCACACACACACACACACACACACACACACACACACACACACACACTTTGCCAAAGGCATGGGATGTGGTGGTCGGGTTAGCAGGAGGGTATGGGAGAAAATTAGAACAGAGGGAAATTACGGTATCAGCTGTTGTTTGTCTTTCCTGTTTCACTGCTTACATGCTGTGTTAAAGTGTGCCACCATAAGCTTCATCAATGTTAGTTGGCTGCCAAGGCAACATAATGTGTGAGTAGTTTACATTCAACAGTTCTATTGGAAGTGAGATGATTGCAGAGGAAGTGAAAAAATCCCGAAGTGTGACTACAAAAATTTTACACCACCAAAATTGATAATTGCAGAGCGCGACAAGGATTGAGATATATTTTTAGCGAATAACCTTTGTCAGGGTTTAGGTTGTAGTTTTAAGTTATGTCCCACACAACAACAGTTGTTGAACTCAGGGTGACAGACGGAAAGAAAACAGAATGAGACTAGACCAGAGGTAAACACACATGCTGCATCTCCAGAGGGACTCTCCAAGTGAGAAAGACTGGTTAAGCTGGGTTTCACTTAGAGTATGTGGGTCACTGAACCTGTAACACAGGGTTTTTCAGACCCTCTGTAGCTGCTATTAACCAGTGATAATAATTAACAGTACAGTTCAAACACTTCACTGCTGAGTGGCCTCCAGCTTTAGAAATGAGCAAATAAATGCTTGAATTCTGTTCTTTGATACAGTCAGGGAACTCAGTTGCAGTGATAATTATGTTGTATACATGAGCCGCATGAGAGGCTTCTCAAATTTGGATTTGATGACCATCCTTAGTCATGCTATTTCCTAAGAAGCCCTCTTACTTCCAAAAAATAACCACTGGAATTCATGGCAAAAGTCTTTTCATGCTCTTAAGCAACTCCTGCACAGACCGCTCCCTATTAATAGCAGCTACAGCATAAGCAGTTGGGACATGTTTACATGTAGCCCGTGCAAGACTCTGCCATGAGTTACAACACAGGCAATGAAATCACGCCAGCAGCAGGATTACCTATTATTCATCTGGACAGAAAGCAGTAAAAAATAAATAGGGCATGGAGGAACATTTGTTAAAAAAAAAGGATAGATAAGTTCTGTGAAATAGCACATCTCTTTCTTGTTCGGCTTGTTGTTTTTCAGGTGAAACAAGGTTATCGACAGGTACTTAAAATGAAGGAAAATAATGGTGGCCATTGTCAGTGAAGCAACAGGCAGAACCGAGGAAATGGGTGGATTCATGGCAGAAGGGTGAAAAAAAAATGCGAGAGAGGGAGAGGAAGGGTGAAGGACAGCACGTGAAGGCAGAGAGTGTGTTGTCTGAGAGCCATGTGCTTGGGCCAGGCGTGTGAGTGACTGGAGCTGTTCACGTCACTGTATGACTCATGCTGGAGGAGGCTGCCGCTCCACACATCTCCATTCACGTACACACAAATACGGCCATAAAGGTAAATGTGTGCACGTACGCCAACTGTCTAAAAATAGACACACAGGCATAAACAATACACCTAAACACACAAATGTTAAAACATTTACCACATAAATGTAAACTGACCATAGAAGAAGGAAGCATGGAAAGATGTTAACTTTTCCTCCAAGTGAAAGAGGAAGATAATGGTGGGAAATGGACTGAGACCTTTCAGAGACAAGCTGTCACAGAGCCTCCTGAGCCTTAAACTGACACACTTCAGGACAAGAGTTCTTGTAAAGGAAGAGCAATATATTTTTTGCAAGAATGAAAAAATCACGAAAAAAAAGGAAGTATGACACTGTTGGAAATTCTAAATGACTCCACATTCTTTTGCCCATATGTCATAATACCGTTACAATTTACCAAAAAAGGGATTTTCCAAAGAGCACCATCAGACAATGAATTGTTTAAAGTGTCATGCAGCTAAAGGTGACCAGCCCACATGGGTCAGACTACAACTACTTAAATTACTCACAGAGGCTGGAATAAACAAAAGGAAAGCAGGCCAAATCATAGTACTGTATTTTAATCTGCGACAACACAATAAATACAGACTTAACAAATAAAACAACACTATGTTTAGTGTCCTTTATATGAACATGCATGTAATCTCTATTTTTAATGACCAAAGTTCAAACTGAACACAAACAGACCTCTGAGCGCTGGTCACATATTACTTGAGACTGCAGCACATTTTGTTCTGTTTTTTTCTTTTTGGTGTTTCGTCTCACTGTTTTTCTTCATCATATTCAAATAGCATTGACTCAGAATAACTAACAACAAGAGGAAACTTGTTTTTTAATATTTACTGTAAACCAAGTTTTGATATTCATCTGCACTGTGAAAAGAATCCACTGTAGAGCAGAATATGACCTCAATACCTGCTAACGTCATTTCAGCTATTCAATCATTTATACAGAGTGCAAACAGTGTAAAGGAGAGCATACCTCCATGTTTGACACAAAAAAGAATTTAAAAACCAGCCTACTCAATGGTTCTTAATTAGCACACAAGAAGCTGGTGCTTGATAGAGAGCTTTCACAGCTTTTTAAAATTCCCGTGCCATGCCAGTTTTCAGCATTTTTAAGCTAAGAAAATTTTAATTTACACTATCATAATCCAAAGAAGTAATAAAAGCATGAAAAGTTAATCGCCATATTGATTTAAATTTATAAATCATGTTATTCAAATGTTCTCAAAATAGGTATCATAACAGTACCAGCTTCATGCCTGAGCTCTTGGCGTTTGACTGGGAGCTGATTTGCTATAACACAAGTTACAGCCGGGAAAAGGTGAACGGTCGTGATCAACATCCTACGTTCATTTCAGAATTGAGCGTGGAAATGCATGCAAAACTCACAGGGGTGGAAAAACATCTGCATATGAGTTTAAATGTGTAAACGCATCAAATGTCTGCACTGGTGTTGGGAGTCATATTTAGCTCCTCATGCATATGCATGAGTGTGTGCGCATATGGCACAACCAATCTGCACCCTGCCAAGAGTATCTAGAGGTGCGTGAGTGCAAATAGGCACAGCTGTCACTCATGGTGATTCAACGTTTGTAGGCATGTTTGTATACAGTGCATTTTTTTCTGTGTGTGTGGACGGTATGTGAATAGCTTCGTCCTCTAAAAATGGGGAACAAGGTTTATCAACAGTGTGCAGAATGGCACATACTAACAGGGCTCTGAGCTGCTTTTGTTACAGTTTTTTTTACAGACACTGGCACATGTCTAACATCTATATATGTAGATGTTTAAAAAAGAGCACAGCAGCAACCACCTGACATCAACATGCATGTAACATCGCACACACACACAAACTTGCTGATGCGTGCCTCCTTTCCTCTGGCTCTGAGCTGTAAAAACAGCTGAACGCCTTTCTGTTGCACAGGGGGGAGAGCCACCCAGGTGAGGCAGGGGGCAGCTGTCTGTTGTCAGCTGTACAAGCTCAACTTGAGCAGAGATCAGAGGAAACGGCTGCCTAACATTTTTATCGCTTCCACACCCTCACATATGCCTGCAGTCAGTGTGGTTATGAAACTACCAAAACAAAACAACAGGGACGTTATGAAACTTAAAGACATTTCTTCTGCCAGCTGAACTTCATCTCGGTGTTCGTAAAGATTTTATAGGAAAGCTACGACCAATGCAAGGAAAGTATTCTTGCACAACTTTGTTTTATTATGTACATTCTACACTTCCTGCTTAACCAATACACAGGATCTGATGTAATCATGCCTCAGATGTAACAGCCAAGTGTAAGAGCCAAGACAGAACATTCTTAGCTTTTAAACTTGGGCAAGGCAAACTGATGTCAACATTTTATGACCATATGATATTCTTTAATATTGCATTAATGGGTAAACAAAATACTCAGCAGGCAAGAGGCTGCGTGAAAATGTGACTTAACCACAACTGACACACTATGCTTTCAAAAATGCAATCAGGCGTGAATCGAAACGTCTCTGACTTCCTCAAAACACTCATGGGTCAACAGAGGTGAAGATCATCAACATTATTGACAAGTAAACTCCATGTCTTGTCGATCCTCATTAGAAACCTGCTACGCTGATTTCCTGGACAAATCTAGATAAGACCTTGAATGTCTCATCCGGCCTGCAGGGCATTGCTCCAAAGGCAGATGAATACCAGTTTGGATCTTTCAGGGCGAAGGACAATATTGATACAGTGTGCACCTCTGCGGCTACATGCAGCTCACACACAGCCAAGCTCACGGTCGGACATCGTAAGCATACATAATATATGAGAAAGTATGAGATGAGAAGCAGTGTCCTGTTTCTCCTCTAGAACTGCTGACCTGTGCATCTCACCTCACTCACTTACTCACTCACTCACACACACACATCATGAGGCAAGTCCTCCTCTAATGAATCCAAACCTGTATCTCTCTGCTGAGTGTGCGTCTACAGCAGCCAAGTGCACTGAGTGGGTAAATGGGCCAGCAACACTGAAAAAAAGGAAAAGCTTTTTACAGAAATCCCTTGCTGCACTCATAGTGTGATCAGGTGAGCAGCTGAACAGCCGCTGGACTCGGTCCAGGGAGAAGATCTCATTATGTTTACTATTCAAAAGAGATGAGCTTTTAAAAAGCCCTTTAATTCAAAGCCAATCTCTTTTTTAGGTTTGATGGAATGGAGCAAAGCCGAGTCGTTAAATGATGACGTTATGTAACCACCTGATACTGTTACACCATGAAAACACTTAGTATATCTTTCAACGGCGGTTCGCTGCCAGATATTTTAAGGAACCAAATATGCTCAGGCTCCGCAGGGTGAGCTACAAAGGTACGAACAACATGCTACTGCATCCGCGTGGCCGCTCAGCGCCAATACACTTTGGTGGTAAATAAGGTCACCATGTTCTGCACATGAAGCTCTCTGACTCCATCTAGTGTCGATATTTCTTCAATTTACACCGTCGTAGGTGAGCTTAACATGATGTGAACTATTTTGAATTCTGACGCTTTCTTCTAGCTTAGCTAGTCGTTAGCACCTCATCTTACCTCTTTTATTGGCAGTTAGTTTCTCCTCTTTGGCTGGCTCGAGAGCATCTGGTACTTACTGGGAAGCACAAAATGTTTCATAAGCACTTATCAAATTAGGTAAAAGTATTTTACCGTCACTCATGCACCTCTGTGTTTTGTTTTTAAGGTGTTTGGCGCCGTGACTAATGAATAATTGGGGCAGGAGTGAATTGTGTTGTACCACGCACGAGCGACTGTAGGGGTCAGAGACGTCACGCGAAGAAGAGAAAGACCGGAAACTAAAACATTTAAGGAAGCTTTTTACGTGGGAGTTGAGTTTTTTTCTTTGTTGTTCAGTTAAACAAAGGAAATACAATTACATGAAAAGCTAGAGGGAGTTTCCTGGAATTACCCTCAGGAAATTTAAATCTGCTTCGGAAATAAAAGCAGTCGAATAAAAGGGGTTAATTCACTCAAAACAAACTCAGCCCTTCAGGGATTTTTTGCTTGTTTGTTTGTTTGTTTTTCCAAAGTGTTTACAGTTCTGTTTTTAATGATGACTGAAGAAAAAAGGTTTGCTCTCCAACTTTTTTAACAAGGTTTTAAAAAGCTCAACATTTCACATAATATATCAGAGCGGATCCCATTACGCAAAATTTGCAGACTTCCAATATATTTTCTATTTGAAAAAAACTTATTAATCGTTTTTACATGATATGTTCTCGTTTTGACTGAACGAAGTAAGCCACTTTTGTAAAGGTAAAATGTAAGGTATGATTTGATTGCTGAACATATTACTCCAAAAAGCCTATTTTATTTGTTGATCTTCACACAATTTGCTCTTTTGATGATGCACAAATATTATTTAAAGCTGCTTCTTAACTTAAAATTTCAAATACAGTAATAAAAACCAATTTAGTAAACGAAAAAGGCAGAGTAGACGGTTAGATGGTCAAAATACATGTAAGATTTTGTAAGTGAACCTTGAAAATCAATATTTTATTATAAAAAATGCATATGTGATATTTCAGAAACTGTTTTTTTTTGTTATGCATTTTATTTTTATTGGAATCTATTTTTGACGTTTCGCTCCTCAGCATAAAGAAGTGTGCATGATACTTAGTCAACTCAAGAGTAAAAAAAGAAAGGAAAAAACTTGCCTCCCAAACACTATTTGGAAGGTAATGCTTTAATCAATCTAAGCACCCCACCACCACCTCCACCACCCCATTAAAAGTTAATTCACCTTGTAGCAATTCATTAACACTTTTCCCAGGACTGGATACATCAATAAACAATCAATCCACAGTGTAATCAATCAGTAGTCAATGTGTTGTCAGTACAGAGTACAAATGCACATAATTGCCCCGGATTTTTTTAACTGTTTTATTTCATTTTGTGTTACAACTGTGACATTCTCTTCATTAATCACAAGAAAAAAAGTTGTATTATTTATAAGTCAAGGAGAACCATCCATTTAATGCCAATGGAGAGGTTATTGCAGAGTGTGAGAAGAATGTTTTTGAGGACATAATTCATGTTTTAATGTTCCAGATCTACAGAGATCGATAAGATTTCTGTTACTTCCGTCTACAGCAGTCTGTACCCTTGAGCAAGTCTTTTGACTCCCAGGAACATGAGGGAGACTTTTCAGGGTAAAAAAACTTGTGATTTTACTGAGTGAGTAATCTCATAGTGTGACTCCTTCTCTTCACAAATATTTCCTGGAAGTTTTACTGCATTAAAATATGATTATTATCTACTATCTCACGAGTGTTGACGTCAATTGACATCACTGAAATGATTACATCTAAACTCCTCATTAGGCTACAAATCAAGCCATTTAAGCATCATCCAGGCTTTACAAGTCTGAATCAAATATTTTAGTACAACTTAAGTTAAAAAACAACAACAACAACAAAGAGAAACCTTTCATTAACATCTTAAATATTCTCAGTATTTATCGGAAAATAAGACATCTCTTAAAATTACAACCAATGTGTTAATCGAATAACTGTGCAATCAGCAGTGGGATCAGGGTGGTGAAAATAAATACAAAACTACAATATCTAAGCTCTTAAAGCCAAACTTGCTCAATCATTGTACGAACACTAAAAGGCCACACAACAGTTCATTCCTATTCGTGTCTCATCAAGATACAGTGGCCATTTCTATTTGAACATTGTGTCCCATCCATCAAAGTCTCCACTGCTGCCATGGTTACCCAGGCTCAGGAATGCCATCATTCCTGTCAGGGCAGCCAGTCGTACGATGAGTATCACAGCAACAGTGTAACTGGGCTGAAACTCCTCATGAACACTATGATCCCTGGTGAGAACGTCCCCCACCCACTCCTCAGATGGGTCTGGCACAGCAACAAGTAGACACAGCGGGCGATCTCTTCTCCAATGGCCGACCACCTGCGGAGGGGCCGCAGGAGCCCATTACTGTCTGTACGCCCTTCACACAGCATCTGACCCCGAATCCCTCTTTGACACATATTATTAATGGCACCCAGTTGTGTTGGGAAGCAGCCAGTCATTTGTCGATGTTCACTTATAAACAGGCCGGCACGTGTTGCTCTCTGAGGGGGAATGCGTATGTGTGTGTGTCTATATGCTCATACACCATACAGTAACTGAAAGTGACATCTAGCAGCAGTCTCACACTTAAAATTAATGGCCATTTGCACGTGTCCATGCACTTACACAGTATGAGCTTTACTGACACAACTGTAAGGAACAGTCAGGAAATGGGTGTGTTTTTTGTTTGTTTTGTTTGTTTTTGTTATTTTAAGGATTCATACCAAGTTTATTCCAACAAGGAAATAAAAGCATGATGTCTGATCCGGTGTTTATTTTGAAGTCCCATCAGTTTCTGTTGAGGCGAGCATTCTTCTTCATAAAGTGCTTTTGCATCATCTTGTCATTTTCCCTGAAAATATCACATTTTAACCTCTTTGGCATCCAAAAACAGGATAAACCGTCTCAGAGTATATACTTTTCTTATAAAAAAAATAAAGACCATTTCCATGGGGCATCCCTTCATCCTCCAGGAATTTGCAGACTACAGTTGCTATTTTGTGTATCGTCCAAGGCTCAGTGTGGCTCTCAGTGGTTTCTTTTGGCCTTTGTGGAACTGGCGCAATACAAAGTCAAAGTTTGCTGCTGTGGACATGGCATAGAAGACGTTTGATTTGTCTGGTATGAGCAATTCTGAAAAAAGAAAAAAACAAGATTAAGCGTCAAAAAATGACATTTTCCTTTACCTCAGTTACAATAATTCCTCATTTTTAGTTTACTGTCCTGACCTCTGTCCTGTGAGATGAGCTGTGTCAGGGTGAAGTCCCGCCAGTTCATGTGCTCGAGGTGATGCTTCTCCAACGCCCTTTGAATCACCTGTGCAGTTTTGTCCTGACTGGTCAACTATGAAGGACAGAAAATGTCAAATGCCATTAAACATTCTTCAATGAAGGTGGAAGTTTTTGCTGCTTTGTTTATGATGTATTCCCCCCAGGCTCATTCCTAGTGTTCAGACAGTAGGTCACTAGTGAAAGGAGTATTTAGATCCTGTTATCAAAGTTTCCTTTGCTTGAAACAGGCTTTGTTTGGTATAACTTGGTATCGCTGCAGTGGCCGAGCACTGCAGACTGACACATGTGCAGAGTTTGACTCTGGATGGCTATTTTTAAACTTTCATGGGCTAAAGAAGGAAAGTTTCTCTGTGCTCAAATTAAATATCAATTTAACTGGTTAACATAAAGGCATTATTTGGCACCACAGCTAGTCTGAAAGCCAGTCTCACTGCAGTATGTGACATACATAAGTCTCCAGTGAGCATTAGAGTTAACTTTTCAGTGAGGTAGATGGCATTGATGTCTCTTGATTTGCTTAGATTTACTTTTGAAATGGACAATGTTTGCATATTCAAATCTTTTTTCTTTTTTTTTGTTTGTTTATGTCCAGCTGAATCAAGAGTGTTTCATCTTGCGTTAAAAGCAATAAAAAGCAATATAGCTTGAGATGAGGCAGGCGGGGGCCAGATTATGAGCACACATCCAAGAGGAAGCTAGAAAAATGGGGGAGCCAGTTGGGAGGGACAAACTTTGAATGCTGTTACAAACCCTGCTCAGTCCACCTTACAGTGAAAGTCAGTTCACAAACGTACCAAAGTGGAAATAAATCAAAAGAAAAAACTCAATGAGGAGTGGGTAATATACTACATGTTATTTTTACAGTTGTTGCAGTATGTAAATATAATCAACAAGTGAAACTATATGATGTACCATTGGTAACAAAAAAAGTGCAATCCTTTCTGAAAAGTAGTTAAGTTCAAGCATAGAGTAGCGTGAGATGCATCTACATCTATAAAGTGCAAGTGGCTTGAATTTGTGCATAAGCACAGAACTTGAGTCAGTGTCCAACATCCCACTGGTTTATATATTTGTACATTTCTCTCAGCCTGACTAAATATCTGTGGATGTAAGAAACAGAACAAAAGTGAAGATCTAATGCTTGAGAATTAACTCACCAGGATGCTTTTGTACATGTTTCCGTTGTTGTGGCCCAGATCCACGCTCACCCTGACTATGCAGGAGTCAGCAACCTGACGGTTGTACACTGGCAGGGAGGTCATGGACACGGAGCGTTTGTGGCTGGAAGCAAGAGAGGGCTTCGGCCGAGCTCCTCTGCTAGATGTGGTTGGAGAGCAGAGATCCACCCGGCAGTCAGTGGAGGAACTGGAAGGAGTGGGATAGTCTGGAGAGGAGGCTGTGGAGGAGTACGGGGAGGTGGAGGAGCAGGAGGAGGAGGAGGAAGAGGAGAAGGCCTCGGACACATTATTGCAAGAGCTGTGAAAGGCCTGCAGAGACAAAACAAGAGACAGAAAATGGATGAGTGCCACCACCAGAATTATGATTATGGCATCTGTTGTGCTTTAATATTGATGGTTTTTGCAGAGAACAACTAAGCTATTGAGCAAATGTGCAGCAGTGAGAGCTGAGCACCATTTCACAAAACTCCACTTTAGCTCAGATAAGGACCTCCTCAACTGAAGATCCCCTTGTTGAGAACCAGCGCCAGTTTCGATGGCCTCTAAATAAGATCTTTTGTAAAGGGAGATTACATAAGTTTCTCAGTTTAAGAGCGATTCAGTGTATTTTACTTCTCATTGAAATGCTTCAGGGGTTTGTTTGACTGCCTAAAACAAGACAAGTGTTTATTTGTGAAGTGAAAATAGTGGATGTTGTGCTAAACACAGAGACCCATTGGATGAATAAAGCATTCAACAAAGACAGCACTGTTAGCAGAACTGAAGACAAAAGGTAAACATAAAACAAAGCTATGAAACAATGCGGCAGATACACACACACAAGCTGTTTACCTGCAGACTGATGGAGCAGGTTGAGTTTGGGGAGGAGAGATCTTCCATCTCAGATCCACTGGATCCAGAAGATGAGACACTGATTTGGTCAGCAGGGAGTTTTTTAGCTCCATCGCTCACTGTCAGGAGACTGAAAACAGAGATCACAGGTCAGAAAAAGTGATTATGATACCAATACTACTGCTTTTTAAATGTATAAAATAATGTTATAGTGCTTGATTTCCTTTTACTTTGGATCAACACTGTATACAACAATTCATTTCAATTTCTCTTGTGTTTCTGGAAGAAAAAGGGAGTTGGCAAACACACTGAACGCACCATGACTTCAGTGTGTTTTAGCGTTTGAAAGATCAAATAAATTATTATAAACAGTTATATTTGGAAATGAATAGCTTAGTAAAGGCCTAAATTTTGAAAATTTTTTGACATTACGTCTTTATTTTTGAAAAGAATCTCTAAATCTTGATATTAGGTTGCTACTGTCATTATTTGTGAAAATTAACTCTTTGTTTTAGGATACTCTGTCAATATATTTAGAAATAAGTCATTATTTTGAGATACTAATTGATTATTTCTTATCTGATGTAACAACTCATTGTTTTAAGACACTGTGTCATTATTTCAACAAAGAATCTCAGAATTTTGCAACAGTAAAAACTACTAATTTCATTATTTTTGTGAAATAAAGTCATAGTCTTACCATTCCAAATCATTATATTGATATACTTTATCATTATTTCCATTTCATTTTTTCTTTTTTTATTTCTTC
>JAUZTA010000011.1:18478065-18488271 GCA_034780835.1 Ctenochaetus striatus | reverse complement strand
ACAAGAGACAAATACCTTTTGAAACAAACACTCCCGAGCCTCATGACAGCACATGACAACACAACAGTCTGTTCACCAACAGTACGTTCCTCACTTCAGCGCATCTGGATTTGGATCTTAAGTTTAAGTTAAACTGATGCTGTTATTCCAGTGTTACCAAGCCAAGTTTAAAATGTTATAACAGTCTTACTCAAGTTAATTCTTTGAGTCCAGTTAATGAACAGTGGGAAGAATTACTACACGTAATGTGAAAAGGGTTGCTCACAGTGATGAACCCACAGAGAATCGTTTTTCCCCTCAGCTCAATGAGGCACTTTGGCATTGTTCAGCGCATTGTTTGTGTGGTGTGGGGGGGATTTTTTGGTGTTTTTGAACTTAGGAGTGTTTGTGGGGTTTCCAGTGCTGTGCTTTCTTGGCAGAGGCTGGGTGTGGTTTCCTGGTGGCTGGAGCTCTGATCCTGACACACCTGTGTCTCTCCATCACCAGTGCCGTATATATACCCTGGTTTTCTCATCACTCATCGCCAGATTGTTTCTGCATCTAGTGTGGTTGGAATTGGTTCCTGAACTTTGTAGTGTACCTCTGTGAGAATTCTAGCGCAAATTTGTGTCATCGTCGTATGACTTTTCCTTGTTTGCCTGCAGTCTTCAAGCTCTGTCTTTGAGCTCCAGCACCACAGTCACTATGCAGCCCAGCCTCGTGCTGTATAGCCTGTATTCTCCACCATTGTTTCTACACCCGTGTCTTCATCACTGCACCTTCAACAATAAGCTACACGCTACTCCAGCACTCACCAGCCTTGTGCAACTTGCCATATCAGTGTCCTCCAGACTCGAGCCTCTAGCTTCCACAGCACAGCCCACCCGAGTGTTCATTGGAACCTTAAGCTCCTTCCCCAATCTCCTTCCCTGAATTTAACAATAAATTCATAGCCTTAGTTGATTCTGCCTTAGTTGCCAGCTGTTACAGTGAAAAAGCTCTAAAAAAGCCCCAGTGCACTGCCCATCTAGTGGCAAACTGTAGACAAGTGAGTCAGTAACTAGCTGATGAATGGATGAGATGTGATCAAAATGTTCTGAGAGCTCTGGTTTTGCTCAGAGAATACACATACAGAATACTCCACAGTAATGTGCATTTAGCAAACAAAAGTTGTTAAACACAACTTTCATGAGCAAGTTCTTCAAGTTTTATCACCCAATCACCATAGCACCTAAGATACACACGTTTTTGTGATCAGTTGTATTTGTATGTTTGCAATTTCTTGACCCTCAAGCAGAAGCAGCAGAATCTGCAAAGATCTCCATCAACAGGCCCAGGATGAACCAAACTTCATTATGGAACATTTAGCAGCTGAAGAGACATTTTCTCAAGAGTTTGTAGAGACCAAATCAAAGCTGGACAGCAAGTGCACACTGGGCGTCTATTTACCAAGTGGCCAAAAACAAACTTTATGTGTATGCTAATGTTACACTTTGCCAGTTGAATCTGTAAATAAGCCAACTGTTAGGTAATTCTTGCCTTATCTTTGGTGATATAATATTAGTGTTTAGTTAAAGCTTCTCATGCTTCCTTTAACTGTCAAACTAAATTCAAGTACTGCGGGTAGAAGGAACCTGCACAAGTATACAAAAAGAAATTTTAAAAATTGACCTTGTATGTTATTTTATACCCCACAAATACAGAAGACCAGTCTTTGCCTATACCACCATTTTTAGTTCTTCATACAAAAAAAACGTGTGCCAGTGGATGGTACTTGTTCAGAACTTATTTAAGCCTTTAACAGATGTAAACCTCTCCAGATGAAATTAGAGGTAAAACATTATTAAAACCTTTGAAAGGGAAACACACTGAAGTATTATCAAAAAGCTGTTTTGCATTGTTTCGTGTTGCCAAGGCCACGGTGGCACATATCAAGTGCATACCAGTCACTCTCAAGAAGTCCACCACTCCTTCTAATGACTCAAACACTCAGCTTGTTCAGGAGCTCTCCATGGAGACTGGACTTTAAAAACCTCTCACTGACCAATGGGCCTTGTTGGTCACTCAGGACCTCTGACGCACGCCTCCAAAGAAAGCAGTGAGTTCCACTTGATTTATTGCTCACTGTTTGACTGCAAACAAAATAAAATGAAGTCACATTATCTGTGAGTGCTGATGATATTAATGAGTGTACTGTAATCCTAAATGTGATAAGGTTGGAAACTATCAACACAAAAATGGGAGAACCCTTTTTTTTTTGCAGAGGTGTGGCAAAATGTAATAAAAAGCAGAGACTGATTTCAGGACAAAAGAACACAATAAAAGTCGATAATGTTATGTAAGTCTCTGATAAAGAATCTCTTCTTTTTGTTCATAGAAAAACAGTAACAAAATAAAATAAAAATCTGTCTTCATGTCTCCTTGTACTGACTGGGAAAACAGTGGTCTTTCTGTCATTTTTTATGGTATGCCACTGCTATTTTTAAAACATTATGGCACAAAAATTATGTATCACACAAATTCCACTGTCATAAAGGCTACCACTTTATATATTCTTAGTGACATAAGACCTCTACTGATTATGATACAAAGCTGCTTTGTCTGAGCTATACATGGCATGTCACTCCCTTTTCAAAGATAAATACGACGGTCCCCCTGCATATAGGTGCTACGTGTAATTAGCTGATTACTGGTGGTATGCAGCTTTGGCGAGGTATGCTACAGCGGTTCAACTGCAACATGGCACTCCTCGTCAGCATAACCAAATCCTTATAAGTATATGACCATTGATTATTGGCATGCTAAAGCTGTGTGCCAAATAAAATACACAGCCATCAACTCTGGTTACACTGTGATGTCCCACTTTTCACAGGCCTTTTTTTCACGTATTATGTAGAACAGTTAGCTTAGTCATAAAATGACTAACAATTGGAAGATAGCCACTTATTGAGGGCAACTGTCAGTAATGTGTGAACCCCAGAAACTAAGCTAGCTGGGCTAGGCATAGCTAAAGTGCATATTAGCCACTGACATAATGGACCATTGGTGCTAGCTACAGGCCAGTGGCTGTTGAAATGTTGTGATTATTTATTGATTTAATGTAAAAGCAGGTGGGATAGCAATAACACACAATGTGTTTAAGAACCCCACTATTGCATAATGTCTGTAGTACTTGTTGTATGCAAGGTGGGAGCGGCATGTGATATTTGAACAGGAATTACACACTGTTAGTATAAGTTAGTGACTCATTTCATCAATTGTGAGCATTCCCCTTGACACACTTGGTATTTTCTGATAAAGTGGTGACTAGTTCATCAAATCTCTTTCAGCTGAGACATTGCCAACTGGTTCACGATTACAGCTCCTTCTCTACATTTCATTCATCTCTTTTAGTGCTGGGTGCATTCAGTCCTGTTCAAGGTAACAAATAGTAGGTGTACGGACTGAAAGTTAGTCAAAATAAACCATTACATTTATCGATGATCAATTCCCCTTTTCACCCATTAGGACACATGACAGATGTGTCCAAGCACAGATGTAAATGATGTACTATTTGTTCTTAAGGTTGTGGTATGAGTCTCTGAAGGGTGATTGTCATCTCAGCAGGAGGTAAACCATCAGGTGACACCTAAGGCCACCATGGAGGACACACTACAAATAAGGTCGTCCTCTGCTCCACTGACAGAGCTGCACTGAGAGCAGACTGGGACAAACTGAACACATTACATAGACCACATACTCCATCTTATGGTCAGTAAAAGTACAGCAGGCAGGGTTGTTTGGTTGTTTAAAGACTGTTGTGGTGAGTGTGTCATGCAGAGGTAAATGAGTGTACCTGTGTTTGCTACATGTCAGTGTGTGAAGCAACTGAGAGGAATGTGCTGCAGCTGTGGGTTGGTGCTTTCATGTGGAAAGGCTGTATAATTACTTTTCAATCTAGAATATACAATTATTGAATAAAAACAGCATTAAGCTTTTGAGTTTGCCATTCAATACAAACATGAAACAAACAGTTTTACAGAAGTGTGATGATTGCAAACGTTTTAAAAAACATTCGTCCAAATTTGAAGGCTTAATAGAAGAGTAAAATTTAAAATTTGGATTTTTTTGTTTGGTACTGAGCATTAGAGCATGCGTGCACTTCCGCCTGAAAACTTTGTGTATGAGCTAATTTGAGGTAAAAGCAACTCTTGTCGAGAAGGACAATAATAACAACATTCAGGACCACAAATCCCAGCCTTTTTTTTGCATCTTGCCATCATCACTAATAAGTTTTCATTTCACATTTCTAGATTAAGTGCAAAAAGTACACCACAAAGAGTTTTGTAAAAAAAATCCTTTAATGAAAAAATATTTCTTCAAATGGGTAAATCATCAACCAAAATCTCAAGGTTAAGGTAACCTTTATTAACCCTGAGGGGCTATTTGTTGCACAGCCAGCAGTAAATAAGATAGAGCAATGCAGGCAAACAATACACACCAACAAGACTCCTGGTTCACATACAGGCGTCCAGCAAACCAGTTGCCAGTGGGACAACAACTGCTGCTGTTTGCCAGTCTGTCACCATCAAACGAGTTAAATTTGAGTTAAACCATATTATTACATTTAAAAGTATTCTACTAATATAGGGAGGAAGTGTTTATACATACATAATACACTTTAATAAACTTCTGGAAAACATGGCTGATACTGTCAAAATTAATTAAGAAATTTTAAGCCATTTTACCAGAATATGAACCTCCAGTACATCTGGCTTTCAGTTTTCCTATTTTCCAAAAGGGATGATCAAGATTCAGCTCTTTGAGTTTGCTCGGGATTTACACCAGACAGCATGACAAACTTGATACATATCTGACAGTGAGGTAAAATCTCATCTAACCAAAGGTTTTCTCTAACAAGGTGGTGCTTTCACAGGGTGGAGAAGCCTTGTGGGAAACTCACCGTTTGCTGTGCACTGAATAGCATCAATACAACACCAGGATTTCCTCCTAGAGCAGTGATAACATTTGGATGGAAATGAATAAAGAGTTGAAGTAGAGACAGTTTCAGACAATGATCTACAAAACTATGTTTTTATTTCAAAAACATTTTCAATTCAAACCCACACACATAAAATAGGCACCAATGTATGACTCTACACATCAGTTAAAATATGAGTTTAGCTTTTGTTCTCTGGTGCTTAGTGATTAGGTTGAAATAGTAACCGATGCTTCCTGTCTAATTGTAGATGTTAATGTAGACAATCTTTGCATAATAAGTGTCAGTTTAATGGCTTTGGTAACAAGGTTAAACATTATTCAAATATAAAAAGAGATTATACATTTGAAAGAAAAAAAATACAAGAATAAAAGCACAAAGCATATTAAACAACTTTAATAAATGACACTTAACTTACCTTCATGTGGCACTCAAATATTAAAAATAAAACATGCTCAAATTACCTTGGATCTGATGAAACATTTACAAGATGCTAAAAATGTGTTTGGTATTAACTGCACTTAAAATAGAAATGAATAATCTCCAAATGTTTTGAATCCACAAGCCTCTAAATTGAATAGCAGACAAAATGAGAAACCAAGGTGTCTGATTCATGAGGCAGACATGTGGGAATTAAATATTTGGCAGTAACAAAACATAATGGATGACATTACTGATTGTCATGCTGGCTCCTTGTGACTAACGGCAGGTTCTTGTCCAAGCCGGTTTCCACTGAACAAAACCACAGTCAATTTAAGCCCGCAGTCTCGCCTAACAGGCTTGTACTGCTAGAGATGGTGCGTTACTCAGCCGGCTGGTTCTTGTTCTTCTTATTCAGGACTTTGCGAAGGCTCTCAGGCATCAAGTAGGGCCTCTCTGCACTGCCATCGTTCCTCTCAAGATCCTCCACTGGAAAGAGATTGAAAGAGACTGATGAGATCAAATGAAATTGATCTAAAGTAACTAGAGCCAAACACTTGATTTGAAGCATTTTAAAGCAGGGATTTTCTTTTTTTTTCTTCTTTTTTTTTTTTTAAATCAGAGTCATTCTTCACAACAAGTAGATCTGAAGTACACGGCTATTTAAGGGCTGATTTATGTTTTGCAGAAAAATAAATTCAATTTGAACAAAATTATGAAGTTTTATCAACAGTTCAGGCAATCACCAACAATACGCATCCATTTCAAGAGTTTAAATACCTTTGCGTAATGCAGTCACATACTGTTTATTAAAACAACTATACTGTCAAACAAATTGGAAAGAGGATGCAGAACTGTGTCAGTCTCCAACAGGGTAAAAAATTTCAGAATACAAAGCAGCTGGACTCAAGAAAATCGCCAGTATTCATTTACAGAACTTGTTATGGCTTAGTGTTAACAGAAATAAAAATGCATTCATAGTGCAGCATACTAAAGTTGTAATACTGATGACTTGGATTGCTTAAACTGTAAATAATGAGGTACCCTTAAAATTTTAAGACACAGGTACAAACTGACATTAACATAGTAAATTAGGCACATGGACGGCTTCAAGTTTCTATGGGTGAGTGGCAGTGGGAGGAGCTATTAGAGCAACATTATGTAACCATAAACTTAATATCTGAACAGCTTAAACATCATGCTTGTACCATGTTTGTACTTTTGACTTGTGAAAGGGTGAACAGTGTCTCAGTCACTCAGTGCTCACTCTGGATTATATTTTAGGATGAATTGAGTGTGGTGGTGATCCACTCAGAAACTGTTTACCTAATGTTGCTTTAAAAGGCTAAAAGAGAGTTTATAAATGTCAATCTACCTCAGAGGAAGCCATTTCTACACTTAACAGACATTTAGATAAGCAGTCCCTCCAGGATTTGGCGGGCGTTTTTTAAGATTGTTGCGGCCTAAAATGCCTGAATTCGCAGCAACTTTTCTAAAAAATTGCGATATAAGTTGCTATGTTTTAAGGAGATTGGTTGAATTTGTGTTAATTGTTGCGATCGCAACATCGCGAATTCCTGAAGGGACTGGATAAGCAAGTTATTCCAACATGTTCAAGAGTAACTAAAACCATCTCCAGACATTTCAAGCACCATGTCACTCAAAAGCAAGAACAGACCTGGCTGTTATCAAAAAAAACTTTCTTAGCCAGTTAAATCACATCACTTCAACAGAGAGACCACCATTTTTTCCTCATAACCATGCAAGAAATTACTCATGTACAATATACTTATGCATATTTTAATGCACTTTTTCCTTGAGACATGCTCTATGTTGAACTGACCTCTTGCTAACCCCCTGTGTGACTGCTGTTATGTCTGCCAAGTGTTATGTTTTAACTTAGTACATTCGCAGTGTACAGTGATTACAGGGACAGATTTACTAATGAAATTCTTAATAATTTCTGAAACAATAGGTCTCTTATACTGAACAGAGGTAGATCAGTCGGTGACTGATGATTTTTCTGTTTGTAATGGCACCTCATGCTGGAAGACTCTACACCCTCTAGCTAGCTAGCAAATTAAGCTAGTTAGCACTATCAGTCTCCTAGAAGTTGCTGATTCTGGCTTACTTTTGAATTTTTCCAGCAGAATTGTTTTCTCTAATTTTAAAAAGCTCACACAATAGAAACTATCTTCCAAATTTATTAAACTTGTACAACAGTCCCACACACACCACTTTTGTACGTAGAAAAAACAAAGCGTGGAAAGGTCTGATTTGCGTTTGCTACCTTTGCAAAGCCAATGATTGGATAACTACTGTTTTTTTGAGAGAGGTTTAGCAAATGGCCAGTCACAAAAATGGATGCCATGTCTCCTTGTGTTGAGGAACAGTAAAGCTAAAAGTAAACAAAAACCACTCAGTTATGAATAAGAAAAAACTGAATCCCTGCTACTTCAAGGCATAGTGCTCTGTAGCTGTACTACAGTCTGCCTCTGTGAGATGAGTGGCTAAGGTGCACAGGAGAATTTCCCAAAGGGCGTCAACAAAATACTCCTTTAAAAAAAGTCCTTACGATCATAGTTTAAGAACGTCTTTAACTACAACAGTTTAAAAAAGTCAGTGAAAAATATGACACTTGAAAACAGCATCACAACACTCCTCTAAGCTGCATCCTCCTCCTGAGGCTGCTGTTGTTTCAACTGGACGTCTTCATCATCCTGTTGCTGAGCAGATGGCGAAGACGGATCATCAGCCGTGTTCTTCCACAGAATCTCATGAAGAGTCGAGGACATGTAATAAGGCCTTGAGGCTGAACCGTCATTGCGCTCCAGGTCTTCACCTTGTTGTGTATGTATGTGTGTGTGTGTATTTATGTGTTAGTGGATGGATTCAGAAAATTAGTATCAAAATCAAGGTAGAAAAGGTGTTAGAGGGCCAGAAGGGAGGGGAGGTGGTAAATTGTGGGAAGTGAGAAAAAAAGATGGGAGAGAAAAATGAGAAAGAAAGTCAAATAGCAAGCAAGCAAAGGCACCCACAAGCTTTTCAGATTATGAAAGTTAATAGGTCAACATCAAGCAGATTATCATACTGTTATTTTGTAAATCGTAGAAAAACTTTTAAGTGTGGCACATCAAATTCATGCAACTGAGAATTAGTGACAGCCCGACACCAAGAGCAAATTGAGACTAGAAGAAGTGAGATAAGTTTTGATTATTAGGCTTTTCATTTTTGCCCTGAGCCCTTTCATGCAATCTTATTTCTTTTATGTCGTATGTCGAGTCTGACTGACACTTGAACAACCTAAATGGAAGTCAATGACAGAGGAGGTACTACTTACAGAAACAGAGGAAAAGGGTGTCCACACACATGGCGTACACACTGAAGAATCCATGGGCAATGAGGTAGGAACCAATCACCACAGTCTGGTGAGGACAACAAGAACCATATGCTCACATTTCAATTATAATGTTCATACAGCAACATTATGTTTGAGAACATGGAAAAAGCAGGGAAAACAGATTTAGACACCAGTCTTGTTGTGTTTTTGTTGATGGAAACTGGGGGGAAAAAACAACCAGACTCACCAGGATTGGTACCCAGTAATAGTGGAGATTGGGAGCTGTATTCTCAAAGGCCTTCACTCTTCCAGAGAAGAAGAAGAAGGCAAAGATCCCTGTGAAACAAAGACCAAAGAAAACTTACACTTCAGTTTGTAAGCCCAATCATGTTAAGTCTTAGTCGACAGCTGCTGTGACTTGTACTGATAGCTGTTTTACAGTTTTCTATAACTACAGTCTCTACGACTATTTTTTATTAACAATACATTACAGTTCATTTCATGTATGATTTACTATTTTCTGCATTTAAGTCTGTAATGGCAGATTCAGTCCGACTGTATTTACAGCACATCTGTTTATCGTCCAAATTAAAAAGAAAACTCTCTTTCTGTAAATCAACAGCCCTCTCAGGATGTTCAGATCATTTTCATAAAACTACATAAAGATGATGATCAATACAAAAATCACGACTATCAGCATCATATTTATCAGATGCATGTTTTCCAGGAAAAGCACCTTTAGTCCAAAACACTGTGCATGATCAGTGATAAAGTCAAGCATGAAGAATGAGAGTTAAATAAAACAAACTCACCCACAAGTCCAACTATGAGCAGCTTGCCCAGAAACAACAGGAAATCTGTCACTTTGTCCAGGACAGCCACCCTGAAGGATTAAAGAGGATCATTTATCCTTTCCCATAAAGGGCTGCCAATCATATACAATTAAACATGAAAAAATACATGTAAAGATTATATTTGAGAAAACTTGTACACTTTCAAACACCATGTTGACTCACCTGATCATGTTTCTCATGAGGAGGAAGAAGGCATCTCTGGCAGAAGTGCAAAAGTTTTTGCCATAAATCGCCACCTAGAGGCCACATATACACATTACATTAAAATACTTAAATACTGCAAATGACACACTTTTATTTTAATTATGTGCTGTGAAATAAGCAAACCACACACCATGATGTAGGCATTTCTGTTCAGGAACTTGATGAACTTCTCCAAACACCAGAAGCAGCACTTCAGACAACACAACAGGAACTTGGCAAACTTATTTTCGGCTCCTGTGAGAGATTGCATGATTGAGAAATGAGTGAACATTGAAATGGCATTAAAGAAATGTCTTCCATGATGTTCCAGGGATGCCTTAGAGGGTTCTCAATTAATGAGCACAAATTATATCTGATTAGAAAGATATTTTAGAGGAAAAAAGTATTTTTACTTTTGAATGCAATACATTTTGATGCCACTGTTTGCAAAA
>JAUZTA010000011.1:18418790-18430177 GCA_034780835.1 Ctenochaetus striatus | reverse complement strand
TTTGGTTTGTTTTTGTCTCTGTTTCAGGAGGAGAGCGGCGTGAAACCTGAGGAACAGGGTCCTCGCTGTAGATTTGGTCGAAGTACCGAAGACTTGACGAATGCTTCGAAGCAGGTCTGAAATGCTAACAGAGACGTGCTGGTTGGATTTTTACGAGTGTCCCTGTTGGGTTGCAGACACTAAGTTTTATTTCTGAAACTTTCCTCTCTCCAGGATGTGATCGTAGTTCCTCACGGTCAGGCGCCGCAGAAGCCGGTCCGCAGGAAATACCACCCAGAGAGCCAGAACGTTGAGGCCGTACCTCCACCTGCCGTGCCGTTCCCTCCCCCTGCCAAACCTGCTCAGAAGTCAGTCAAAACAGGCTTATTTTTTTACAGCTAAATCTGATTAAATGTGAATTATATTTCAAGAACACCTCTCCTTATGCTGCCCATTTCTGAAGAGCAGACAGACGAAATTAACATCAAGTCCATGAACATAGTTAAACATTCAGCAGCAAAAAGTGGGAGATATATTTAATTCAGAAGATGATAGAGAGCAAAGCAGACCTAAAAGTAGAGCGAGGTTTGAACTTAATTCATCAGGTGAACAGAAAAAAAGACTCAAAATGAATGTAAATGCTCTGCAGTGTCTGCTTTTTATATATGAATCAACCACTGTTTCCTAACATTTGAGCTGTATGATGGTGACAGTGTGTCTGTGTCATGTTCAGTTTATGTGCTGCCACCACGTGAAAAAAAAAATTCAAGTTAAAGAATTCCTTAAATATAAGTGCTGAAAGGTTATAATTAACCATTAAAGGCAGATCCAGATAGGGGAATTCTGCAGGCATTAAGGCACACCCCAACCCACCATAATGACTCTAGCATGTGTGCTGCTGTCTCCTCATTGAGCAGACAGCTCATTGAAAACTGTCTATTAGTGCAGCAGAGGGTGACCATCAATAACAGCAGTAACTGCCAGCAGCGGCTGCGTGATGTAAAACCCCCTTCTGCCTCTGTTTTTGACTGCAGCCACCCCTTTTTGTTTCAGTTTATCCCACCTCCAAACACTTTGTTTTAACTCAAATAACACAGGACATAATAGAAATAGTTAGAGAACTCTGTTTTGTTTAGAATTAAAGCAAAAAAAAACGTAATAAAAGTGCATAAATTCTCTCTCAGGTTGCCGTCCAGACAGAAGAGGGAGATCCAGATGGCGATACGTAAAAACAAAGAAACCAACGCAGTGTTGACACGTCTCAACAGCGAGCTTCAGCAGCAGCTCAAGGTCAGTCAGTCAGTCGGCCGCTCTTTTTGTTTTTTTCAGAGCAGCAAACACACACCGGATCGGTCTGTGCACAGTGATCTGCTGAAGGAGGGTGTGTTTGTGTATGTGAGCGGGTTTGGACTCCATCAGCGACCGGCCACAGTGACTTTCTGACATTCCCTGCCCTCCTCCTCCTCCTCCTTCTTCTTCTTCTTCTTCTTCTCCTCCTCTGGGATGCTGTGAAACGGGAAAGTACACCGCTCAATCAAGGCAGAAGAATGTTACACAACGCATTTTTTTTAACCCGAGCATGAGAGTCAGGGGTCAAGTTCATGCTAACGCAGTCTTAAACTGTCTTTGATTGGCTGTCAGAAGTTGAATTCTGCTCGTCTCTCAAGCGAACGTGACTGCAGATATTGTACACTCCTGCTGGTCCGACTTGAAAAGTTGGTGAAAAGCTCCGAGCTCGACTGTCAGCTCCGTTACCCATCAGTCATAGCTGAACTAATGGCTCGGACTCGGCTGTTTGCTTTGGGGATCTGCCTGTGGCACACGCACTCACATTTGGAGCACATGCTGCATGCCGGTCATTCTCCACGTAAAGGAAGCCTTCACGCTCACATGCAGCACGTTTATGGCTTCAAAAGAACAGAAACAAAGGAATAAAAAACCAGCAGAACTTATTAAAAAAGGAGTTTTGATCTAAAACTAGTTTTTAGGCTTTGATAACAGTGCTTTTCTGCCTTTGAGTAACTTGGTAATCCAGGATCTCATTTATTCGCTCCAATTCTGCTGGTTCCTCAAAGCATGTGTGGAATTTTGCAGGGAAAGGCATATGTGTCTTTATATAGACTCGGGCCTTGTTGAAATACCAAACGGCCATTGGCATTCACAACTGTCCTCTTTAAAATAGAGTCTGGGCTGGTCAGGCATCCAACTGCAACAGGGTGTGTGAGGAGAGGCTTTTTTTTCTCCTAAAGTTGAAGTAACATTTGAAATAAGGACACGTGTATAGAGACAGCTTATCAAAAAGTGACCTTGAATCAAACATTGGTTAAAATTAAAAGAAACAAAGTATTTCTGAATATTTTGATGAACATACAGGAGAGCAAAAGAAAGCTCTGGATGATTATCACATGTTTTTCTTTTCTTATGTCTCATGTTATTGATGTTAGTTAACGTGTCAAACATTCTAAGCCCCAAAAGATATCTTGATTACACCCGACAAAATACTGTTCATACTTTCCTAAAGTTTTACCATGAATAATCCTGATTTCCGTTAGAGGAAATAACATTTTCATGACTTTTCCTCTGACACCAACACAGGGTTTTAGCCTTTTGAACAAATAGTTAACCTTGAGAAATGGTTGCGGTTCTGAAAGGATCATAGTTTGGTCGGGTTTGGGCACCAAAACTACTCGGCCAGACTTAGGAAAAAGAAAAATCACTCAATTTTGGTTTTCCATCTGGTTTCACTTTTGGTTTCACATTGGACACAAACTCTGGGCTTCTGGGTGATGGTCTTCCATCCTCTCCAACCCTGACCTCAAACTACAGCAGAAAGGGAAGTTGCCATGAGCATATCTTGGTGTATTTACACCAGAGGAAGCTGGAGAGCCCAATGTGTCACGCACAGACACTGAAAAAGAGCCTGATGCTTTAAAAAGTGCCCCCAGGTTTTGGCAAAGCGTTGGAAATGAAAAAAGTTTGAGCACTTTTATATTAATGGTGTAATAAAAGACATTAGGTTCCACTTCAGAGGATTCATCTTCATGTCTTGTAAAGTAAATAATCTGCTTTCTGCCTGAGCTGCATCTCTTCATCCAGTGATTTGTTGGTTTTTCGGCTGCAGGTGGTTCACCAGGAGAGGATCACGTTGGAGTCCCAGCTGGAGCTCCTGCGACCTCTGGCTTCGACGTGACTGAAATCTGAACAGCATCACATTTTTGCTTGTGCCACAAAAAAAAAGCATCCCGATCAAACCTGAATGTTTGACTCAAGATGCAGAAAGCTGTTTTCTTTTGTCATGAATTCATAATAAATGGAAAAGATTTGACGATGGGGACGAACAGGAATGTAACTCTGGCATTTCTTTGATGAAAAAATCCAAGTCTCACATCGACATGTTACTGTATTACTTTTGAAGATATTTTGCAGGATTAAAAACCATTTATTTTTTAACTTCTGTATGATATGCACCTGTAAAAATGTCCTGTTATGCATCATGACATTCTAACTTATTTTTCTCTTTAGATTTTTTTCCATTAGTTTTACCTTGATTGCAATACATCTGAGAGTCAGTGCACACATTGCCGTGGCTCAGTTCTGCTCTGCGTCAATGGAAACTGCATTTCATGTGTGTCCAGGTCTGATCTAAAGCAAGTGATGGTGCTGCAGGTTAGTTTCTGAATCTGGTGACTTTTTGCACTTAAAAGTTATTTAAAAAAGGTTGTATTTAATGTTTGAAAAAGCCACATTAGATACAAGTTGGATTTAATTTAACCACAGATTTCCCACCTGCACATGTTTTGATTGTCATAATGTAGTTCTGGCTAATGAAACACGCAGGATAATGAGGATTGTGAACACTTTTGACATTAAATTTGTGTAAAATTTTGACATTTTACTAAAATATTTGCCATCTTTATCATCTTTTTTTTTTCAATATAGCTTTCATAAAGATTAAGATCATATATCAGGATGCATCTCAGTCATATACAATAGTTTTCCCCTTTTATAACAAATTATATCTGTTGTTATTTATATCATTAACATATAAAGCCATTAATGAGGTCAGGTTGTGAAAAAATTCTGGCTGATGAGCCATTAACAGTCAAGAGAATCAATGACATTCGAAAGTTTTTACCTAATGTCAATAGTATCATTAGTATAAATATTTGACTCTTAAAAGCCAAAACTGTAAACAAGACCTCTATTCAAAATAAAAATCATTTATTAATACAAACACAGTTGGTTCTACATTAACTTGAACAAATTCCACCCAATCCAAAAGCTACAATGAGCAAAAACATGGATATAACATCAGAATGTCAGTGAATATTCCAGTTATGTCAAAACCATTTATTAAAATAACTATTACACTATTACAAAATAAGCAAAAATTACAATACAGAAAAGAAAAAGCTATTCTGGTTTATTGTTACAAAAAATACATCAACCTTTGTAGTTTAAACTACAAGATTTTTCTAGTTTCACATAAGAAAAAAAAAAATGCCGTAACCACACAACCTTTTGTAAGAAAGGGAACCAAGCCAGAGCTAGTGAGTGATTTGTAGCATCAGCCTTCTTGTTTTGTGATGAGAATGAGGACTGGTAGCAGAGATGGAAATAAAAAAAAACAAAGAACAACCTAAAAACACAGGACAAAGCACTGACCAGACCACTGAAACAGACCACTTATTTCAGCCAAAACTCAGCTCTGACACAAAGTTCAGACATCTCATTTGTGCCCACGTGTGCCACACAGTAACCCAAAAGCACACAAGAAGCAAACATGGAAAAGGCAGAGAGCACAGGCAAGCCGTCTATCACTTTCTTTGGCTTGAGACACTCATGTAGGGTGCTTGGTGCCAATGATTCACAGACGGAGTGACACAGTCTATCTGTACTGGTAATTCATGCTGCTGTCTCCTCTGCCGTAGCCCACAGGGTTGTGATACTGAGAGTGGTTGGTGCCAAAGCCCTGGTTGCCACCTCCTCCGCCTCCTCCACCCTGGGAATTGTAGTTAGACTGGTTGTTGAAGCCTAAAAGGAAGTTAGATAGTTAGTGAACCAGATCTAAATCTATCCAGGGCTTTAATAAAATGAAATAAAATGTAATAAAATATTTTTTGGCCCCTGAAAGGCAGTGGAGATGAGCTGTGAACACAACACAACACAACACAACACAAATTACTTTAGCCCTTACATTCAGTAAAAAGTTTCTTAATTACATATCCAGCAGTCAAAGGACAATTTTTTCATTCATTTGAAGTTCTGTTTCTGTCTTCTTGATGGACATAGATTAGGTTTCATGTTCACTCTCCTTTAGTCACTTATAACTTCTCAGAAAAACACCTGTTTTTTTTTTCAGTTAGCATTGAGCACCCTTTGGCTGCTCAATGCTAACTGTGGCCGTTTGCTGCTTGGTGCTCAGATAATGTACAGTGGGACTTTGGAGCTTTCCACTAAAGAAAGGTTCCTGTCGCAGCGAATAAAGACCCCAAAAATACTGTTCTTCTGTTACAGTATACAGTATGGACCATTGATTTTGAAGTCTGTTGAGCAAACTAAGAAATCTGCAGACAGCAAGACAAAAGATTTCTAAAACAGACAGAAGAGTTTGGGGCCTCTTACACAGCATGAGAGAACAGTCTGCTGTGTTTCTAGCTCCCCTTCAAGTTTCAGATCAGTGTGCCGGGTGCCTCCACAGAGGGGTAACAAAACACTGAATAGACTGAATGCAGTGGTTCTTGAACTGGTTACTGTCCCACACTTTTGAATGATGGAAGTGCAAAAATAAATGTAATGGAGTGTAACAAATCAAACTAAGCCAGACTTCAAGATAAAAAAAACAGCTTTTAAGCATAAAACCTAAATCAATCCATATTTAAGTCTTTTTTGTGGGTGTGGGTGACAGTGCCTTCAGGCTCTGGCATGATTTTTTTCCTCATTTAAAAAATAATTTAAGAGATTAAAAAAACTGATCCATCATAAGGTGAAATGGATCTTGTTTGAACAAGAGAATTTGCTCAAAACAGTTCTGTGAATACTTTGTCATGAAGATGCAATAGGCTGCCATATTTGGAGCAAATACATACGTACTTTTTTAATCACACTTTGTATCAAAAAAATCAAAACTGAACGTTTTCACTCACCTTCATAACTGTAGTCTTGGCTACCTCCAGCACCACCTGTCACCTGGCTCGGGTAGGCGGTGCTGTACGAGTATCCACCTGCCCCTCCCTGGTTCTGGTTGAAACTCTTCTTTCCCTGTCCATAGCCCTGGCCATACTGGCTATAAGATCCCTGCCCTGGGGAGCTGCTGGACTGGTACCCCCCTGCAGATCCGGCATTTGCTCCTGGAAAGGGTGGCTTCCCTCCCTTGTGCATGGGAGGTTTCTTTTTGGGAGGTTTGGCCGCAGAAGTGGCAGAGTAGCCTCCATCATTCTGGTAGTATGAGCTGTAGGAGCCCTGTGCTGATCCTGGTGCTGTGCTGGCTGGAGGGCCACCTGACGGGCTGCCTGAGGCCCCGGCTCCTCCGTTTGTACCACCATTGTTGTAGTAATCTGGGAAATAACAGCATGGCACAGGCTTAAAATAGACACATCTTGATATATCTTAACAGCTGCTTGCACGTGTGCACGGAGTAATACACTCTTGACAAGTACTAAGAAATTAACTCAGACCCTGGAGTAAGATAGTAATGAGTGTTGATGTCACATTTATTAAAAAACAAAAACATTAAAAAAAATAGCTCGAGCAAGAAGTCTTCCCTTCCCAAACATACATCAGCTCCTCTATTTCAGTCAGTGTGCAAGCGTAGTGCCAACAGCCTCAGTTGCCTAATGCTGTTACAGATGGATATTATAAAATATCAATCAAAAGTAAGACTCATCATGCATTCAGTGTCGCCATAACTTAACAGTGTTGCTGATATGACACAGAAACAGCAGATTCAACATAAACAATGCAGTAAGTTTTCCAAAGCAAAACAGAGAATAAAAACAGCTTCATCATGACTGGAAGTGACAGGGAGGCATTAGAGTAAGGTGAAACAATTGTCTGTATTTTCATTTGAGTAAACATTATGGTGACAGACAGAGAAACCAGGCTGCTGCAGTCATGACAACAATCCAAAGAGATGTGTGTTGTCCAGGTTTCCACCGGCCTTCACTTTATCACGATCCAAATTAAGAGAAACGAAGCCCTGTCCCCTGGTTCGCCACGTGGAGGCAATCTACAGTAAGTTAACCCTGCTGTTTGGAGAGCTCAAGGTGTGCAGGTGCATCCACAGCAAGTTGAGAGAACGGGGGGTAAATTATGGCTACACGCATGCAGTGGAAGATCATCTCCCCGAGGTGTCAGGACATGACATGTGGATTGGCAAGACAGGGAGGAGGGGTTGTTGTCACTTTATTCCCAGGGTTGCGGACTTGATGGCGAAGGGAGTTCATGATGCTGCTGGAACACTACTGAGTATTTTGTCCACTTTTATCCCCTCTACAGGATTGTTTTTTTGATTTTCTAAGACTGGGGAAGATCTATGTCGCAAACTCGTGGTAGCCATAGCAGTCTGAGACAAAGTCACCTAAAGAGTGAGACAGGGCAGAGAAGGGAAAAAATATCAAAATTAGATTTGTTTATTTGGGTTTTTTTTTTTTTTCCTGCCGTAAAAATGGCAGTTCAGTGACTCATTCGGTCAGATTGCATTCAACTGAATTGTTGGGTTTTTTGTACTTTTTTTTTTTTTTTAGATTTCTCTGCTCCTGTCACGCTCAGGTAGGTCAGTCCTCAGAACAGGCTGCCAGAGGGAAGAAAAGGGGTTCTCATAAGATGGAGGTGCTTGTCAAAAATAGATTAAATCCTGTGGCTTAAAGCAGAGAAATGTAAAATCGTTGAACTGGGAACATCCCAACATGTTTTATCGTTATATAGTCTGGTTGGCTGTTTGCTCTGGAGTGACAGAGGGATACATTTCCTAGGTAGATAGTTTTGGCACAAGGGCTGTTTTTTTCACAGTCCTGGTCAGATGCATCTTCCTGCTCCAGAACACAATCTATGCTGACACACTTGCTGAGACATTTGCTTGGGTTTCTCACATGGTAACTGAAAGCTTAACTACAGCTCAGACAAAGAGTAAATATCCACTCAAGTTGGGACTAAAATGGGTGAAATGAATACTTACTATATCCGGAGTTAGCACTGTTCCCGTAACCATATGTTCCAAAACCAACTGGGGAGGATAAAAGACATTTAATATGCTGTTTGGACACAATGTCAATAATATTAACTTTTCACTGGAACACAAAGTATGGTGGCTACAGTAGAGTGCTGTTACCTCCTTGACCGTAACCTCCTCCATTATTAAAGCCCCTGCCTCTTCCGCGACCTCGCCCTCCTCTCCCTCTGCCCCTGGGTGCGGCTGCATCTCCCACTCCAGGGGCTCCCATCATGCCAAAGCCTGGAGAGTGCTGAAAAAGAAAACAAACATGTTATTCTTGCACTTTCAACATAATGAACAGCAAAGTTTTAGTCTGACACATTGAATAATTATCAGAGAGCTCTATTTTTCTTTTTTTCCAGTGTTATTTGACATAATCATTGCATTTATGCATTTTTTTCTATAACACTTAAGCTACACATAATTAATATATATACACTATTTAACATTATATTATAAATTTATAGCAATGCACATGCATATTGTAAATTGTTTTTATACTATTTTTACTTTAAGTGTTACCTTAAATCAATCTGTTCATTATATGACTATATTTTACTCATCCCAATATTGATCAATCTCATTTATTGAATGTTTCTGTTCATATTTTTCTCCATGTGGGCCTTGAACATGATGAAAACTCAAAAACAGCTGAAGCACTCTCAAGAGTATTGCAAACTGAACCAGCATCTTGTAACTCAACCACCTCAGAGTCATGCTGACCACTTAAGTTTGAAAAAAGCTATTACTGATAGGCTATCTGCAACCCCAGGTCCCTCCACTTCGTATACAAAACTTGCAAAGCTGACAGGAGGAACTCTGTTGTGGGAGTGTTGGATTACGTGGTGACCTCCTTTGAGCATTCTGACACCTCTGTTACTCAGTTTAGTGGAAGAGTAACTGTACACTGTAAACAATTAAAAGCCCTACAAGTAAGGTTAGCGCCAGCATAATTTTCCATTATTAAATTGCCCCATGTTAAGAGATAACACAACAACGCATACCATGTCCACATTGCAAGAAAAAAAACAACACAATTTTTATTGTGTACAAGTCAACAATGCAAGTTTTTTAAATATCTTCCCCATAGAACAAGTTTTCGAGAAAGTCAAATTTTAGACAAACTGCTCTTTTGTTTGCAGACAAAATGCCAAAACACAAAGAAAAAACTCTCTTCATGTGGATTAACTCTTGATTTATGGTGTAGGGATTTGCATTTGAGCTCCACACTGAACAAGGGGTTAAAATTCTACTTTACTGTCTTTATTTGATTCAGCTCTGTGCTGGCTGCTGCAGAGAATCTGGTTTTCACACCAACTCTGGCAGGTTATATAAAGAAAAAATAATATCAACATTTATTCTCCAAATTTTTAATTGAAAAATCTGATAACAAATCTATTTTCAGTAAAAACATCAGCTTAAACTATGATGACTTAGTGATTACAAACTAATTACCTAAAATACCAACTGTATCTTATGTGATACACACTTTCACATGATTAATTTAATGCTACTATAACTCTAATCTAACTCTTGACTTTAAACAACTCCATCTTTGACTTTTCCTTGTTTCACTGGGTGCTCACCATGGGTGGTCCCTTCTTCTTTTTAGTGGCCTCGACCACAGATCCTTCACGGAAGAGCCATTCCAAAGCAGCCAGCGCAGCGTAGGCCTTGGCCACCTTCTTATTGGATCCTGTCCCCTGAAACTTCTGACCATCAATTTCCACCTCCATGACGAAGCGTTTGTCGTGGCTGCCGCCTGTTTCTGAGATGAGCTCATACTTCAGGCCGCGGCGCTTCTCGTTCAGCTCCATCACGGGGTTCTTGCCATGTTTGGTTAGGATTGGTCCCTGTTGGCGAGCAGTCTGAGAGGACGAAGACACAAAATTAGGATGAGAACATGAGGGAAAAAAGCCCAATTCAATACCTTACTTCCACTAGCTGACACACAGAGAGCTGCTCTGTACCTCTACAGCTTCAGTGGTGTCTGCAGCAGCTGTTCCTGAGGCAGCAGTGGTTGTTTCAACGGGTGTGACTACTGGCTTTGATTCTTCAACAGTGTTAGCTACAACCACCTCCTCTGATTTTGTTGGCTCAGCAGTCTTTAGTTCCACTCCTGTGGGCAGGCCCATGTCCTGGAGGACCTGCAGTTGTCCACACGGATCCATTTAGTTTAGACAGTGCAAGGGAATGTGGGAAGTTGAGTTTGAAGTTGTATCAAAGCGTTTTATTTACAGAGGATCTTTCCTTTGAATGCTGTGCTTACCTTTACAGCTACATGTAGCTTGGCAGTGCGTTTGGATGGACCAGAAGCCTCAAACGTTGTACCATCTACTTCTACAGCCATAGTGAAGACAGGGACATGAACGGGGCCCGTCTGAGACACTAGTTTGTATTGGAGACCCGGCTTCAGCTGATTGAGCCTCATTAGAGCATTCATAGCCTGGGGAGGCTCAGCTTTCTCTTCTGGAGCTGATGGGACAGCAGAGCTTTCTTAAGAAACCAACTTTACATTTTGCAGGGCTGCAAATATCAATTACGTCTTTGATCAGTGGTTTAATTGCAAATTTTATAAATTTTCATACAGACATCAGACATTTTCATATTGCCTGTTCAGTCAAAAACAAAAAGACTTTCAGCTTCTAATGATTAATCAGTAATCAAAATTTTAGTTTTTGTCAATTTAGCTAATAAATCCTTTAATAACAAGCTTTTTGTTTACTAAAACTAAACATTTTCTGTATTTTCTAAGTAGGGATAGTAGATAACCTGCATGTGTATTAACTTTTCTACAGACATACAAGCTAAAAACACACATACATTTCTTCTGGAGTTTCTTCTTCTTCTTATTTGGACTCTTGTCATCTGTCCCCTCCTCTTCCTCAATGGGCCTTTTCATTGGAGGTGCGTATGCCGTACTGGGTGGGATTTGCACTGCACCATAGACACACACAGCAATTTACCACAAGAGCATACAAGGCATGTCACTGCATTACTTCAGCGGTCTCTACTGTGACACTTGTGCATTGTTTGACTCTTACAGGTAAGCTACTTTTGTTTACCTGTGTAATCAATGGGAGTCTCACTACGAGGTTTCTTGGGCATCTTAGAGGGGAGGGGATCCATCCCGAGCACTTTGTGAAGCTGTCCAAAAGCTGACAGCCTTAAGGCATGCTGAGAAAACAGGAGAGGG
>JAUZTA010000011.1:18385674-18396581 GCA_034780835.1 Ctenochaetus striatus | reverse complement strand
AGGATATGCACTCATTGCCCACTAAAGAAAATGTTTGACCTAGATTCAACCTTAAAAATGTATGAACCAACAAATAAAAAGCAGGTAAGATGTGTGTATCTCTTAGACCTTCCATTTGAGGCTGACTTTGGCTTTGAGCTGAAAGCTAACGTCAGCATTAGTACGTGTTCACTGTGACAATGAAAACATTATGATGCTCACTATTTTAGCTCGGCGTATAAACATAATACCATTTGCCAATTACCTCTTAAAAGTCCAACTTAAAGGATTTAGGGGGTCTACCAACTGAAATAGACTGTAATGTTTAAAAGTATGTTTTTACAAGTTTATAATCACCTAAAAACAGAAATCAGTGTGTTTTAATTACTCCTAGAATGACAGGTCTGCCATGTTCCACCACTAATTTTCTACAATAGCTCATAACAGACAACCAAACATTGCCTCTAGTTTTTGTAAAATTAGCAACCACTATTGGTTCTCTTGCATGCCTGGAAGGGAAGTGTGAGCAGAGGGATATTCAGCAACTCCACTACTAGAGGTCTCCGAATCCTACATGCTGGACCTTTAACACAAGCAGAGCCGAGGCCAATAGGACATTTACAATTACCTAATGATGGTGGTGGATTAAAAATGTTTCAGTGACACCAAAGGTTTACGATCAAGCTGAGGGGAACATGATTGTTTGTATCATTTTTTTGACTACCCATTCAATAGTTATCAAAATATTTCACTGAAAAGCAAAAATGATAACTGTTGGTGGCAGTCTGGGATAACTTAAGTCATCAGAAAACATCCACTTAAAACCATGATTGTACAAAATTTCATGGCCTTACATTCAATAGTTGTTGAGATGTTTCAGGCAGAAACAAGGTGACAGACTGACTGACTGACAATGCCACCCGCAGTGTTAAACATGATATTCCTTAAAATGTCTCTTTTTGGAGACAATCAGGTTTAATTAAGGCTTCCAGATGTAGGTGAAATTAACTCCCCCAGTTAAAACACATCAGGTGATTTATTTTCACCTTTCAGTGAACCATGAGCTCTTCAGTCTGAAAAACACATGCCATGTTATAAGCTGTTTTTCAGATCCAAAGGACATTAGCCTCCAGATATGGGGGAATTTACTGGCAAGTAACCACATCTACTCATTTACCAGCTGTTAGAGGTTATCAGGGTGTGAATGAGGTAATTTTCCCACTGTTGCATACATGAGGTAAGGCTTTCTGATTGAAACTTCCTCATTACACACCAGAGAAAACTACTATCATGATCAATTATTGATCAAGGAAATGGTTTTTCAGAAACAACAGCTGCAATGACTCGACCCAAAAGATGGGTCGAAAAAGAGCTAAGAGTCAAATTAGAGAAAATCATTTTCAGCTAATGGCACCTGGGTGTTTTCTAAAACAGTAGGAACTTGTCTAGAAACCAGACAGAGAGATGTCTGAAAGGCTGTAACCTGGAGGAAAAATAACATATTTAAACAAGCCACTAAAACACAGTCCTACTCGAAGTGTAAACATGACTTAACTTGAAAACGACACTCCAGAGACAGGAATTCCTCACACTCTGGGCTCATGGAAGAGAGATTTCCATCCATCCTGGTCTTTGCACACTGGAATCTAAACAAAGGCAAATGTTGAGCTTTTTGTGCAGGATTAATCTCAGCAAGTAGTCTGAAGTATAGATTTATTTTATGTTCAGTTGAACCGGTCTAGGTTTTTGGTAGGACGTCTTGTTCCTTTTAAATCATCTCCTGCCATGGTTGCTTCGAGCAATTCTACTTTCAACACGCTGAGCAATTTGAAATCACAAAATTAATTATTCTTTGTTACGACTGTCAGATGGAAAGCCAGTGTTCCCTCACACCAAGTCTTTCCATTCTAACAAACACAACACACCAAATCACCGATCAGCTCATAGACATGTTATTGTTTTTTTTAAATTAAAAAAAAAATGGAAATCATACTATGTTTTATAAAAAAACAAACAAACAATAAGTTGCTTTTACAAAGCACATGTGCTGTTTATTCTTAAGTAGTATGACCCCATTAAATGAAGCCAGGGGAAGCAGATAACAGGAGAAACTTCATGCTTCATTATGTGAGGACAATAACCACTTCAGATACACACTGAAGTTCAATGTCGTTGAGTTGCCAGCTCACAAAAATGGTTCTCTTTTTGCAGCACAATAGCTAATAATTAAGAACAGGACTTATAGTGGGAGTCTTGTTCCCAGATATGCTCTAAGACAAACAAGGGTGGGTCAGTGTTGTCATTCAACACCTCTTTTCTTTGGCCACTCTGGATCTGGATGCTTACACACACGCCACAGGCTCAGGCCAAGGATCACAGTGAGTTTAGACGGTGCAAATGAGTAATTTTGAGGGAAAAATTAAGAAACAATACAATGGAGACTAACAGTTCAAAGCAGTGTAAAAACAGATCATGCAGATGCAATATTCTGCTATACCAAAGCAAATGTTTGGCATGTACAGCTTAATGCCTATAGTTACAGTTGTAACTGAGCATTGTTAAGTAGGACACATCGCAGTGGGACCATCCAGCCCTGTTTGTCTCTTTATTGGCCCTCTTTGTCTGTTATTTGAGGTGCATATGAGAACAGCTACACGTGTACTGGAACTGGAATACTGGAACATTCACCTATCACAATTACGGGACCTTACCCATCACCCCCACCTCTTTCTGGTCCCAGTGTACAAGGTTCTCGCCAAGGAAAACATTTTTTTTTCACTTGTACCTTACATTTGACAAGCACATTTGTCAGCTCTTATTTTTAAGTAAAAAATTGTTTATAAGCCACTTTTTTAAAAAAAAACATCTGATCTTAAATTTTTAGTTAACCCTAACCCTAAACACCAGGTCTATCTAATTGTTTACTGCAATAAAAGAACATTGCTGTTTCTTTATTTCCGTATCTTTCACATGAGTCACCAACTGGTGCTTGGGACATGCAGCTTGGCCTCAGTTTTTCAGTAAAACATCATGTATGTGGCCTCTCTCTAGATTCTCGTTATGAAACAAGTTGGCCTTGGACATTAGAAAGTCACTCAAACGCAATAGTTTAAATCAACTTATTGAGCTAGCATTAGCTTAGCTATGTGATAAATCTGTTAAGTGACGAGATACGTATCTTCAGCAAAGTTGCCATTTGAAATAAAAGTCTGCTTTGGTCAACCCCTGTCTGAAATCTAGGACCCATTTTATCAAAAAATAACAGAGGAAATTGAGTGTTTGATCTGGCGTCCTTCTTATAAATACCACATTTGTTGTGAAAGAACAGGAAGTTTATCAGGAATAGCTGTAACTAAGTGTTGGTGCAAGCTCAATTTTCCATTTTACCATGGTCGGGGTGAATACTGGATTCTGATTGGCTGCAGAGTGCCCTTTTAAGTAAAGAATTATGCCCAGTGAGGTGCCCAGTATCAGTAAATAATCAGTAAATACATGGGTGATGTGGAGGCTATTATCCCTTACTTGACTCATTACTGAGAGTGACTGTTTTACATCACAAGTGGTCATTTCAGCCATTGATCATTTAACAAAAACTGATAAGTGCAGCTTTTGCTAACAAATGCATGCCCTCTATCTTCACTGAAATGTTGTTTTTGGCCCTAACCTGATTTTAAAAAAAGAAGAAGTCAGCTCAATAGTAGCAGAGACATTTAATAACATAATGATGACTGCGGTTTAAACTCCACTTAGATCAAAAGGTTTTTCTGTGGTAATCAGTGACTGAACATCTTATTACTCTGTAATTATCTGAAGGATGAGTCAAAATTTGTGACAGCATTTGAGAGAGGACGAGGTCAATGAATAAAACATAGATATGATTAAGTTTTTCAGTGTTTTTGATGTGTACACAGTGTTAGGGGCACATGTTTGAAGTACAGTAACATGGTGAGGATATGATTACTGGAATCAACTTCACACGACCCCACTGCATATGATCTGCACCAGCAGTACAGATCATATGCAGCCTAAATTCATTCTGCCGTGATAATCTTCTCACTCGGTCTCATGAATTTACTGTGTGAGCCTCTGTTGTATTTTTCCTTTTGTGGTCAGGCAGCAGCCCCCGTGTTAATCCACACAGCTGTGGAGCCTCAACGAAGACTGCTCCTTTTTCTCGTCCAATATATAAAACTGTTATGAAGTGAGGGAGTAATGAGGATGGACACCGATTACTGGATCTTGGCGTCACGTTTCCTGTTTTTCCTTTTTTGGAGGGTATCTTGTCAACACACTGTAATAGTGTGGGTGAGATTTGGATCAGGAATGGAAGGATAATGACAAGTAATGAGTGGCCTCAAACCATCCCACTGTAGGTCTACAAAAAGAGGATTTAGGTCAACCTTGTTTACAACAGGAGGTTAATTAATTAGCATACCTTGCATTTATATTTGCCTCACGCCCCAGGAAAGGTAATACAATGATCCTGACTGTCACTCTGCTCCATGTATGTAAAAAACAGGACAAACTTTAGCACCATAAAGGCAACATTTGATGGGAGCTTTAGGATATTTTAAAGACCGTACAATCAATTTCAAAACAACCTATTTATGAAGCAAATTTCATAAAAAAGCAACACAATGCGCTTCGCAAAGACAACAACATTACATGTAAAATGACAAAAAATATAAGTATTCAAATAGTCATACATAAAATGATCAAAAACTGTCACATTAATGAACACACACGTGGACAGACAGATTATTTATGTAAATAATGTAAATAATTAGGTTAAACCAGGAGCAGACAGTGCAAATAATTTCTGTAGCCTACAAGAGCGGGAGAAAGTTCACGGAAATGTCGGCTAATGGGCTAACAGGAGTCATGTAAGATTGATACAAACATTGGCTTGCCAAACAATGCTAAAGTATTAACAATCCTTTCATTATTCATTGCCTCAGTCGGCCTTAAGATTTTCAAATTTTTTATTTAATCGTCCCATAGGGGAACTATGAACATCAGTTTAAAATGATCCTGTGCTGCTAGCTCGTGGGAAATCATCACCCAAGAGAACATTTCTGTTGTCAGAATTAGCAATGGTGGCTACATAAGCTACACAGTTCTGTGTTAATGTTGGTGTGCTGTCCTATGCCAGCCAGATGCAGATGCTACTGAAGACACGATGTACTTTATTGAATGTATCTTTGGATTTTAAAATTCATTAATTGACCCTAGATTCAGTTAATTATTCAATATCAGCATATTTTGAGACCTGTTGTCAGATATTGATTACTATCTTGAATCTGTGGGTTTTTGCGAAAGAGGCATAACAGTAACACATCGTCCTTGAGTTTAGATTTAAGTTGTCAGTGAACAGTTAGGTTTTTGATAAGTTCATTGGTTTCCCAATGAATCCTCTCTTGAACTGATTGTTGTCCATAACTGACTGCCTTCTTTGCATGATCTTAACATGGCGTGAACTCAAGCTCTGTTACAGTGTAAGGGATTGAAAGCTATTTGTTTTCAGATCTCAGCAATCACAGTAAACAGCTGGGAGAACCCTAATGCTTTTACCTCAGTAGTTGATCTCGATATGAGTCCTCTTTTTTTGCTTCAGTATTTTAATGGTCGGATCATAAAAGTCTACTGTCTAGCAAGTTCTACTGATGTTATGCAATAGTTACAAGAACAGAGAGTGGGTGTAATAGTCATTTGTGCGAATTTACAGCTGCAAAAAATACAAACAACCCTCAAATATACTCTAACATTTGCAGCATCACCACTTCTTCTAGTGTTATTTTTACTCTTTCCCTCCCTTGGTGTTTAAAATTAAACAGTCCTGTTCAAAATCACATCCATGGCATCCGCTACGTTGCACGTAACAACGTAGAAAGGATCCATTACGGAGCCACTCGTTTACATAATTTGTTATTCCCAGCAGTCCTCACAATCTTGACTCTGTTCATCCTTTCCACTCTGAGAGGAGAAAGTGCAGGTCAAGCAAGGATAATAGGCAGGCTAAACACAACACATGCTGAAAATATTGGGTCTAAATTTGTCACAAAATTTCCAAAAGTTAATTTTATTTGTGTTTATGGATAGGATGTTTAACTTTCCTCACATCTCAGGAAATCTTGTCACCATTGTGCCAAATTTGCTCCAAACTTCAATTGAAAATTAAACATCCTTTTGTTTGAGGAAGCACTGGTTTAATACTCCCTTCCTATTTAAAGGTTAACAGTGCTGTTAGGAGAGCATCAAAATGAATTCCTAAAAAGGCTTAACTAGCCAATCCATGAAGGGGTCTGATAGGAGTCGCTGTGCGGGAAAGGGAGTTCAGAAACCCTGAGAGCGTGACTCACCACTCTCACTGACAAAACACACAAACATCTGGAAGCTGGAATCACATCTAAATGATGCTGGATCAAACAACGCTCAATCAGACAGACATGATGTCAACCGTCTGATAAAATCTTCTTGATGATGATGATGATGATAATGATGCTGGTATTCCCATTATTTTCAGCGTGGAATTCGGCGTTGAAAGAAAACAATCTTCACACACACACACATACACACAACCGCAGATGATTCCAGCATGATGACTGGGGCAGCCCAGCACACTTCAGAATTACGCACCTCGATGCCTTTTTTTGATCAGAAACATGCTGTGTTCCCTCTTGCTCTGACAGATATTATGTGGTTAGGCTGTTATGATCAAAGAGCTCACAGAAATGGACAGACGGGTGCTAAAAAGTTTTACGGATTACAGCATTTAATGACACAACACGTACCAGATTGCTCAGACAATAAGGATAAAGGAATGCCCATTATTGCTGTCAGTATAGAATTCTTTTCAAACAGTGTTTTAAACCAGGCATACCAGCCTCCACTTTATTTCCAAACATCTGTGCTTTCTCCTGGCTCAGACACATCTCAATAATTAGGTTCTTGCAGCACATGTTTGGCCCCATTTAACAATTTTTCCTGTGATTGGCCGCTGAAAAATCCCAGTAAAACATTGCTGTGCGAAAATCAATAAGCACTAAAAGAAAACGCGCCTGTGAGTGAGAAGAGAGGAACGCAAAAAGGGAATTTATTAGAATCATATTTCTTTCATGTTCGTACACTGTGGGACGTCTCTTTCAAACACAGAAGAACAAACATATATTTTAGTTAGTACATTCATCGGACACTGAGCCCTGTTAGATTGCACTCTGAAGTAACATTGTAATAACCTATCAGGAAGGAATATGCCCAGAATAGCCCATAGAGAGTACAATGACTGGAAATACATAGTGTATTTGCATGAAAGTGAACTAAATCTTGTGGCTGCCAAAATCTCAGTTCACATCTTTACAATAAAACAATTACAGTAAGTGAACCTCAGTTAAGTTTGAATGACTATTTTACTGGAGAACTTGTACAGAAAAAGGGGTTCTCATGACACTATAAAGAAGGATAAACAAGAAAGCAGTGGACGACACACATCTGGGCAAGTGATCAAAATTGGTCGGTCCCAGGCTCTCCCAAAATAAGATTAGTTTTTATAGGGGATAAATCATGTCATGTTTGTGTGAAGATTTACAAAAATGGGCCCAAAAGCGAGACACAAACACAAGAAATGGAACAAACACAGAAGTGGCTTGAATACATAAAAACAGAAATAAAAAAGCTCAAAAAGTACAAAACCGAAATAAAACAACAAACCAGAATAACAGGAGAAGCACAAGAAAGCAGACACAGGACTGAAAAAGCAAAACAGATGAACTGACAACAAAGGAGGAAAAGAAAAGGACTTAAATACTCTAAGACAGAGGAGACACAGGTGAAACATATTAGGACATGATAGGCAAACACCGAGGAGGGAAACTGGACAGGATGTGGGATTCAACACAAAACAAGACAGTGTTTACCAAAATAAAACAAGAAACATGGTACATGAAAGAAATTAATGCAAAAACTGATGGAGTTTGGCCGCTGTGCACATATTTATGGACAGAAATGTTCCTCCTTAGAGGCCCAGATGTCCATGCGTCATCGCTGAATCTGACCGAGTGATCTCCCTGCTCATTCGGGTCTATATATACTACTTGGAAAGAGTTAAAATATGCTAACATACAAATGCACAATGGAAGCTGATCTCAATTTCCTGTATCTCTCATTCAGCCTTTTGCTAAAATGTACAGAAGCCTTAGAGATTCAGCAAAATAGATATGACGCAGTGGATATAGTAGCAAAGCTCTGCATGAAGCTGAGTATCTCTCCTGTGTCCTGCTGCCCTGTTGCTGCTAAGCTTGTCCTTCATGACCCTTAAGCTATTACAAGGATAACTGTGGCAGATGCACCATCTCAAATTATTAGTCATTTTTTATAAAGAATAGGTCCTCAATGATATCGATGAAGCTAAAGCAGGCCTCTTAAATCTTAGCCTGATGTGCCAGATGGTTTGTTCCACAAACCCATCTGGGAAGTTGTTCATGGAAACAGTTTGGAAAAGGGTTGGCACTTTTAAAACATACTTGGCAGGTGACTGGATAAACCGTCTGTTTATCACCGTCTGTCAAGGGATAACTTCAACTAATTACAGCACTACCAGCGGAGCCAGTTGGTAAGTTAGACTCTTGCAGAAGCCAGTTTGGAAAAAAATGAAAAATCATTTTCTCCATTGAGAAAGGCTTTCAGTGCCGTTCCCAGCTTTTCTATCAGTAAAAGAATAATTCTCAGGTTCTGATGTAGCTGATGCTGTAGAAACATTGACAAAAAGTTGCCTCTCTTTTTGGATTGTCACACCTAAACCACACTGGCACCTGCCAGTAGTTTCTCATATGGTACTGATTGGTCCAAAACATTGTGGTTTGGCCACAGTCATAGCTGCCTTGAATGACTCATTTATAGCTGCTGATCGTTACATTTGCTGGATGACATCACAACTGTTTCCAGCTGATTTTATCATTTCATGAGTGGCATAACTAGCTAAATCAGATACATTAGCTTGACTGAAAATTAAAGCTGATATGTTTCAAAATGTCTCTAAAAGGGTCGGAATTTTATTGATACAATACTAAATACAGTGGTTAAAGATTGGGGATAAAGCCACATGTTGCAGGCTAAAAGTCAGCATGCTAACCAGTTCATAATCCATGCAGAGGACATGGATATTAACAAAACTGTAAATGTATTTAGGTGTGTAGAGTAAATAACCCAGTTTATAAACTGAGGAAAAGTTAACATAAAAAAAAAATCCCACTTTTACTCATGTACAATGTTTTATATAATTCTAACACTCCTGTTGAGCGTTTTGTAGCTTGGCTTAATGTTACTTGTTTAACAGTGAACATCATGCTTTGTCATTTTATTCTTAACATTACAAGAGGAAATGCTTTAAGGATTACAAAAGCTAATGGGTAATGAGAATATAATCTAGTTACCCAGTCTGTCTGGAGATGCTGGAGTGTAAACTTTCCTGAAATTCAACACAGCTGCTAACATTACCACGGACATACCACTGACAAACACCCAGCGACTCTTAAGTTGTTGGAAGGGGTAATTGAGTCAATTTGCCCAGTTGTGAATGGTGCTTTTTTTAATTATTATTATTTTAAAACCTGTAACCTCCCAAAAGGTATGTTGGCCTAATGCTGCCAACCTTGGTTAAGCTCCATGTAATGTTTTAACTAGCAGGCTAGAGAGCAAGAACTGCTTACATTTGTTGCTTCCTCAAGAGCAAGTAAACATACAGTTTAATCAGTCACTCACACTTCCGCTCATATGTTTGTTGTTTTAGACAGGATTAAAAAAAGGAACCCTATCTAAAATCTTCTTATAGAGTATATTTTACCGCAGCCCCAAGAGTGTCTGTTGTAAATATTTATCCGTTTACGGGCCCACTTCCTGGTCTAACTTTGGCCTACTATACTTACGGTAACTGTAATAAACATATTTCCTGTGCAATGTGGGATTATTGTTTGCATATTTGCAGCGAATTTAATTATTTAGATAATGTGGATAGCTGGCCTGTTTACAGCCTGCCCGATCATCTGACTGGTTGTGTTTTACTGTCAGACTGTCCAAGTGATGTAGCCGTCTTCTTAGATTTCAGCAAAAATGTAAGAAGAACAATCTTATTATTAACTATTTAGAAAAAAGGCCCATAATGATCAATTTGAATAATATTTCAATTAAATTTTGATAAGTTGGCTTTTTTTTTGAGGAAGATCAGTAGATACTTGGTAGTTCCTTAATAGTCCAGTTGTAGCCTAACGTTTAATTAAATTTCTAACCATTTGAAATTTCGTTACTCAAATATTAATCATGCCTTTGTCTTAGCAGTAGTCACAGGCCAATCCATCCATGTGAGGAACTGCAGTAACAGCAAAATTCACACCACAAAGTTGATGAGCAAACCTAACTGAGTGTTTCAGAAGACAGTATCAATTACATCATTATGCAATCTCCTCACCCATCAGAGATTGTTGAGCTGATCATCTTGTTATTTCCTCACAGCCCTCTGGTGCCTAATTACCATTTCACTGTATTGCCCCTCATCCGTGGAGTGGCTCTCAGACCGCTCCTCCTCTTAATGCATTCCCAGACTTTAGAGAGCATCTACACTAATCAATATTGGCAAGCCGAGCTGAAAGCTAGCTGTTTGATACCGGTCTGTAAATAACACGGAAATAGCTTCCTTCCCACTCATTTCCCTTACGTTGTTGAAACTGGATGGGCTCCAGTTTGTCAGTGTAAAATGTCTCTCAGCCCTGTAAAGCATTTGCTCCACGGAATGATTTGCAGGAAATAACAGCCTATGTCTAACAGACTACCAGAGGTATGAAGAATCACAGATGAGATGTGTAAGAACTTTCCAGAGAATTTCCAGGGGATCCATCTCAGTTCTTCTTCTTATAGAGCTTGTCAAATAATAGCTCTTC
>JAUZTA010000011.1:18341462-18351504 GCA_034780835.1 Ctenochaetus striatus | reverse complement strand
AAAAAAGGGCTGCCAGACAGACGCAGAGTTGACGCAGAGTTGACTTCTTGTTGGTGAGTAATGTTAGCTGGATTGCTAAGTTAGGTATCTTGTGTTGATACACTGGTTTGATGTCTGGGTCTGTTAGCAAAGTTGTTGACTCCTTTATTTTTAATCATAAGGCAAGTCAGGCTGTTTCAGCTGAGTTTCAGCCAGTGATTGTTGTAGCCAGGTGTCAGTAGCATCATGTCTCTGGTTCATGTCATGCTAGCTTGACATGCTGCTGTTCTGCGTCGTGTGCAGCACATGTGTGAACTTGGACTGCTGCACAGGATTAGATGTCTTGGCATGCGTGTTAACCTCAAAAGCTAATATTTTAAAAACATAACATTGTTATGACTAAACTGAGTTTTGTTTGTAGTTAGCATGTACATAACATATGACAATGTTGTTACAATAACCTGGGTTCTGTATTTACATCAGTTGCATTGCGAAATAGAACAAAATAACATTTTTTACATAATGTAGCCTTGAGATAAAAAGAGACTTCAAGTGTCCTGCAGATTTTGTTTCTTCTCTAATCCTCTTTGTACTTACATTCTGTTGGGCCGAGCTGAGATGTATTTGGCTCTTCTGTCTTTGTGCTCTCGTTGCTGTCGTTGGGCCCTTCCTCAGGGGTCCGCGAATCAGTCTTGCTATGCAAGCGCTGCAGTTTTTCAGTTTCTTGGTCATCTTCACTATCAAGTCTGGACAGCAACAGAAAAGAAAAACAATCTGTCAGTAATCCATCTTTTTAACGTGTGTAAGGATCATTTCTTCCTGAAACATGTAGAAAAAAATGCAGATTAATTATCACTGAGGTTAACTGAGGTCACGTCTTTGCTGTTTTTTTTTATTATTAATTTTTGTAGGTTTTAGGGGGAGTTTGAGGGAGTTTAATATAAGACATACACTTGATGAGTATTATCCACGCTGATATATTTGTTGTGTACTTGAATGTTGTTTTAATGCTGTTTCCCCTTTCCAGTCTTCATACTAAGCTAAGCTAAAGTTACCATCCACTGGTGAAAGTTTCACACTTAACCTACAGACGTAAGAGTGGTATCATTGTGCTCATGTAACAAATTGCAAATAATAACATTTTTTCCAAATACTGAACTGTTGCTTTCAGTTTTTGTGAAGTTGGCAATTTTCTGAGTTTCCTCAAAACAATTGTTTCAAATAAGCAAAATGTCTGATGTCTGCGGAGTGCTGAGGGAGAGGTACTAAATCTCATGCCTTCAAAATCCTGTCACGGCCCTGATGATAAGCTCACAGATAATGATCTGTCTTTGTGACGTTACTTTGTCAGTAGTTTTTCCCTGAACAGCTGATTTCCCCACCAAACAACTCTACTCTACTCTTCCTCTTGTACCTCCTCCTCACCTGAGTCCAGAAGAAGGAGATCCTGGGCTGTGAGCAGCCAGACCATGAGGGTTAGAAAAGTGCTGTAGCTCCTCCTCTGACACATAACAGCACACAAAACACACAACCACAGGAACATCACTTCACAGCTTAACAGTTACAATCCACAGTCAAAACTACAGCGCATACTCAGGTTACATAGAGAGAGAAAGATGAGACTTCTGACTACATGCAGACTGAATAACATTCAAAACAGTTAGGGGACAACAATCATATATAACATATATTAACTAAATTTACATCTACATCTAGCTTTGATGAGTTCTTGCTACTGTGCTAGTCTTGAGAAGTGTGCAACAGGTTTCCAATAAATATTAAGCCATGTGTTACCATCTAGAGTCTCTTTCTCAGAGTCAGAGTCCCAGCTTAGGGAGGAAGGAAAGGCTGAGGACCTGAATCTCCTCTGTGCGCTCCTCCCCTGATCGGCGCTGGGCTGAGCGCCCTCGGTCTGCTTTGGGCCCTCATCTCCAGCATGAGCATGGCCCCATGAACATTTGGCAGACATCAGACCGTCCCTCACATTTTGAGAACATGAGGACTAAGGGTGATGATAAAAACAAACAAAGCATTTACAAATCTTTAAGTAATATGGTGGAAATGAGTGCGGTTATGATGCGTTTAATGATGTCTTACCTGTAAGGTGCAGTTAAGGAAGGTTTGGGTGGCAGGGTTTTGTGCTGAGGTGAAGGGTGGGGGCCCATAGCTGGTCCCTGGGGTTAGGGGTCGCCCTTCTGGCTCCATGGTCCCCCAGAGAACAGTATGGAGTCCCACTAGTAACCAGCCTGCCTACATTGTGTAGCCTCCTTTCTTCTGGAAGCATAAAAATACACTAATAAAGAGTCAGAAAGCTCATTGGACAACACAAAAGTGCCAAATCTGCAGGATCAGTCGTGTTTTGGCTGTCCTCAGTAGTTTTGTTTTTTGCCAGCTGCAGTTTTCGGACTGTCTGACCTGTTTTCACAACATGTCTGGTCTTAAAGAATGAAATGGGGCGCCCAAATGGTTACATAAATAAGTGGCCTTTATATTCAGGCCCATGTCCTCTCCAGCTGCCCCTCTTAAAAGCTGCAAAAATGCCCGGGTATATGAAGGTGTCCCACGGGTTTGGCCTCCTGTGCTGCTTCACAGGACGCGGCTCACATCGACCCAGTCGCTGTCAGGTGACTAGAACAACAATACATCCACGCACAACGCCTATTAAACCTAAAACGCCCATAAGCTGCATTTTTTTTAGTGCAAATACTCACTGAAATCGGCCTGCTTTGCGGATTGCAGTGAAAGGCTGGCTGTTTAAGCACCGTTCGTCATAGTTTCGGGACGGAGCTGAGGCTCTTACGCTCCGACACGATGCTCGCCAGAGGCTTTCACTGCTCCCATGGACAAACTTACTCTTTTAATCGCTGCTCAGGTTTTTTGCATGGATTCCTGGAAGATGCCAGGCAGAGGACTCCATGTTATTTGGCTTGCAGGCACGCCACGGCTGCGTACGTAACGTCAACGGGGAGGGTGACGAGAAGAGTTTCGAGTAATAAACCAGAGTCAAGTTGAATAAGTTCAACTTTTAGTGTTTCGCTTTAATACTCGTTTGTATGTGGATACGTCGGTATAATGAAGGTTAAAAGCTGTTTGTTCTGAAATATTTTGATTATCGTAACATTTTCTTCTGCGAAAAATACGACACCGAAGTGTGTCAACATGTTACGTTTCTAATATCACGCATTATTTTATGTCAGCAGGTACAGTTTAAATTGTCAGTTGTGCTAATTTAGTTTCAGCTGTTAACATTTTGCGCATAGTGACTCATTGTTCACCTTGGTAATTAACTTTTTTAATTTAAATGAAATGTACATTTATCCCTCACTGTAGGATAAGGACACCTGTACTGAGTCGGTCAATTAGTTTAACTAAATTTCCTTGAAGCTGAAAATCAATAAACTACTAACTACTGTTTAATACGCGGTCCTCTGGCGCCCTCCTCTGGCGTGATAAAAGACTGTGTTTTGGATCATGAAGGACACTTTTCACCAGTGTCTGGAGAACTTAGCTCCTGTACACAAGTTAAAACACAGTGTATTAATACTGTATGATAAGCTGCGCATTAAATGTATGAAATATACATCATTCTAATCCTAATTTATTTGTTGACCATTTTTTTGCATTGTTAATCGGAATCTGCAAAGTGTGTAGAACTGAAGTTATCACTAAAATGTGGTGGCATTAAAAGTGTGATATTTGCCTATAAATTGTGGTATAGCCAGTAGCAGAAAATAGAAAATAGTCATGTCAAGTACAATTTCCTTTAAATGAAAATGTGCTTATTTTTTTATCAGTTGGGATAAGTACTCAAACCCTGTGCCCAAGAAAAAGTACTCACACCATGCAAAAAAGACACTCCAGAAAAACTACATAGTAGGATGGGCTTCCGAATGTGTATTTAAAGTATCAAAAGCAAAATTACTCAATACAGTAAAGGGGCCATTTTAGAGTAGTTTTCCATATATTTACTATATATCATATCATTACCAGAATAAAACAAATGAATATTATGTGCAATGTGATGACTGTGAAAACTTGAAGTGGAATCTTATTTTGACAGTACAAATATTTCTTCAGAATTGACCAATAAGATTTGGCAAATGATTCTGAGCAACTTTCAAATGTAAACTAAAATTAGTTACTGCAGAGTGAAATGTATGTTGAGAATTGTAATGTCACACACAACAGCGGAAAATAGTGCATTGCAGCAAAAGCCAGTTTTATTGTTTCCTCTCACTGTTGTACACACTAGTACATGTTGTTATACTAGATTTAATGCACACATGTGGTTGTACTTTTCAAAAGAATATGGCGTTAAGCAGAAGATAAGAGTAAGACTTCTTATTTGTGTGAAGGCTCTTCTTCTTGACAAGCAGATCACTTTGATTTCTGGACTCACTGAAAAGAAATGAATGAAAAATGAAATGAAACATATGGATTAGTCAGCAGTGGAGCAAGAAGTATTCAGATTATTTACAGTTGAAGTACAAGTGAAAATCCATGATGTGGAATATATGAGATTTTTTTTACACAGATGCATTACTGAATAAAAAGTATTCCTTTGCACTGGCTTTAGGTGGAGCTGGTTTAAACTACTTCAGTTCAGTGGTTTACATTTAAGGGCTCATTCCCACAAACATGTCACAAGAGATGAATTAATCAGCGATCTTATTTGGCTTTATCTTTATTAATTTTTTTTCTCAGTAGTTTTTTTTCTCAGTTTGTGTTTTTTAACCTTCAGGGATTTTCAATAGTTCTGTTCTTGATACTAAAGCTTTGTTTCCTATCAGCTCACTCTTCTTGGCCCATATAACGCCCATTGATGTAGGTCAATTCACATATACATATAAGTCAATTTACATATAAAAACTTACTGCAAAGTGTTCCCAGCTTTTGATTTCTTGGTAGAAGGCATCTCCAGGACAGGAAGTTTGCGACATCTGTCTGTGCCCCTTCAAGATGTAGTCGCTTTTCAGTCGCCCATTCCCGACTGCACAAGATGCCAGCTGATCTCTCACCAACTGCATGGAATTCTGGGATGGTAGACTGGTCGTATAATCTCCAATGAAGGATACGCCGTAGCCTTTGGAGTTGTAATTGGAGGTGTGAGCTCCTTGCCAGGTCCAGCCTCGGCCCTCGTAAATGTTTCCGTCACCACCTGCGACAAAGCTTAGGGAGCACAGAGTATCCTAAACATTGGAACATTTCACATATTTATTGCACGTATATTTGACATGTGCCAGAGAGCTGAAACTTGACTGCTTTTACCTGTATCCTATGTCATCCCATTTATTGGTGTCCTGGTGGTAGCGCTGCATGGAGCGCATGTTTTCAGCGCACTTGTCGAAACTTAAACAGGGCTGACTAGGTGAGGCTGTGTGGTGGATGAACAGGTAGGTGAGCGGAAAACGAAGGTATGTGGGGGTTCCATTGTAGGGAGCTGCACCCCACGCGCTGCGAGATACGATGTATGGGCAAACTGAAACAGATGAAAGGCAAAGGACCACAGCTTTTCAGTCTGTGTCAGTGGAATTAAGTAAATGCACAATGTTTGGTTTGGTCTCATGCTCACCCATGTACACATGGACAAAGTCTCTCATTCGCTCTTTCACCACGGCCATCAGCTGCTGCTTCTCCTCCATGTCCATGTTTGAGCGGCCTTTCAGTTTCCGCTGCAATTCTGCTGAGTTCACCACCTCTCTTGTCAGTACTGGAGGGCTGACCAGCCTTCTGAAGTTCTCCCTACGGCGTTGGCTGATGAGGCGTGGGGCGGCGTCCATTCCTTGACTGTCCAGCTGGTGGCAGTAATACTGTGTCAGCAGACTGCTGAGCTTGAGAGTGCTGCCAGATTTGGCCTCCATCCCGAGAAGCACGCCGTCCATCCCTCCATGGACCTGAGCGGTGGTGAGCAGAGACCGGCTGTCCAAGAGGGTGAAGACTTGAGGAGAAGACACATTGTTCCAGAAGCCGTCAGATCCCAGAGGCGAGGTGAGAGAGGAGCCTTGCCTGAAAGAAAGATCCAGGTCTTTAGCCAGAGTGAGCTGGTACAGACCTCGAAGACGCCTCCTAGACCTGGAGAGGACACCAGCCTCAATGCCCAGGAGGAGCGGCATGAGGGCAACAGTGGTGCCATCAGACGTCAAAACCACACCTTCCTCTTTAGCATCTTCAGTCACGCTGTGATGCACAGCCCTCCTGATGTAAACTGAAAGATCAGCGTCCATTTCGGGACCATCAGAGCCAGCATCACCAAGAAAATGCGTAATGAGCTCATCATTAAGGCCAGCTGCCCTTCGCAGCGTCTTCAGCACAGCTTCTGCCTCTAACTCAGGGTTTCCATCCTCCACCTGTTTCACCACCTTGATGAAGTCATTCATGTGCCAGGACAACGAAGCTGTAGCCAGAAACAGAACACACATGATGCGTTTCATTTAGATGAAAACCAGCCTCAAACAACCCTAAAATTCAGTTTGTATCATTAAACACAAGCACACACACACACACACACACACTGTTGTCACCTGAGGAATAGTTGTGATCTATATACTGTAATTATTGCCCCTAGAAAGATTTTTACAATTTTCCTGAAAGAGAGTGAAAGTAAGTTGCAAGCAGCGGTTCACTGCTTTTCTAATAGAAGATGATGTGGTTAGTTTTTTAGCCGATTTTATAATAGTTGACTTATTAATAAATGAGGCAGCACCAACTTTGGTTTGAGAAACAACCACAGAAAGCAAAAGAGCTGATCATTAGCATCTTGTGTTACTGAGGATGTCACAGTAACTCAGCTCTCGCAGTGTTTTTATCAGTGTTATTTTTGTGTGGGTAACCTCTACTGATGCCAAATAAGTCAGCAGCATCTGAAAAGTTGTTATTAAAATGACTTCCTGTAGTGAGACCAGTCAGAAATTTGAAATTGACACAGTTTTAGTTTAGCATTGAGCCTACCTTTTTCTATATGTACATATATATTGACTCGAAGATTCTAAAGTGCATTTAAAATGTTTAACCCTCAAAAAGGCACAATGCGGGAAATGTTCCCTGTGTCTGTTGTACAAACAGTCAAACTACAAGAAACAATAATGAAATGAAGTCAGTAGAGTTTCTTTTACTCCAAATAATCTTGATCTGAACACAAGTATTTCCATTACATCCAATGCATGTCACAAAAGTGGTAACTTCAACAAATGTCATTACCTTCTGCACATGTGCTGACCAAGACCACCACCAGGGCCAGGGTCAGTTTCCACCAGCTTTTCTTCATCTTGGGTATCTTGAATTGCTTCAGATTTAGGCTTCAAATGTCTTCTCCAAGCCTTAATGTCTTTCTCTTGCCTTGACTTTTATAGAAGCTCAGTAAGTGGGTGGGTAAGTCGCAGTTGTGCATTCAGTTGTGCAACTTAACAATGTGGGAAACTTACACCTGTAATGTGTGTGTCATTTGTCCTTAGCGCTCAAGGTCACAACGACAGTGTGACTGAGTTGGGCGTTCTCCATCATTGTTGGTATGGGCATGAAATACACTTGTCAAAAATTCAAGTAAAAATAGGGAAATGTCAAAAATCTTACAAATATTTCAGAACATTTATGGTTTGCCAGATGATTAATTTGTTTTATATGTTATGCAATAAATTCCTGTGAGTGTGATGCAGAGGAACCTGCAAAATGGAGCCATTTTTTCTCAATGCAGTGGAAGAAATCTTACCATGGTGCTCAGTGAAAGTGAGATTATTAAGTCTTTTACATTAAACTACACTTACTGATGCAAGTAAAGATGCCCTATTTTTATATTAAATACCGAGCACTGAAACTATGAAGCTGATCAGCAGAAACCATTCACACAGCAAAATGCCACACCATCTCCATTTATAGCCTCTAAAATGTGACCTTTTGCTGCTTATCTTCAGTTTATATGGTATTACATATGTGTGTGTGTGTGTGTGTGTGTGTGTGTGTACATATATATACACACACACATATATATAATATATAAGTAACAGAATGAACAAAGAATGCCCCTCTCATTATGCACATGATGACCAGGAAGTTGGGGTTTGTTTACCTCTGCAAGACCGAATGTACTTTATGGATGATGAAAACACACTCTAACAATATGAGTTCAGTTACTGCTCTCCCTCTACTAGAGGTACCACAGGAGGGGCCACATCCACCCATCAATGCCACCTTTAATATTGATCTTCATGATGTCACCAGTAGGATGACTTCTAATATTTCACTGAACATTAGAACTTACAGCCCTGTTATTTCTTCAGTGTCGATATTTTTCTTTGGTTCTCAAGAAAGTGGCTGTTTTTGTGAATCACTGTGTTGCTGCTCCACACAAGTCAAGAGATATCTGCCATCTGTTGCCTACTTTGAATAGATACAAATAGCTCCTATCATCAAATTGCAACATCAAAGCTTTTTTTATTTACTTTGGAAGCAATTCATTATGCCTCTGCCTCGGAAAAAAACTTATTTGTACACATCTGCTGATTTGGCAAACTCAGCATGGTTAACACATGAAAAAGACACGTGTCTGGATTGTAAACAATATCAACCCAATTAAGTGTTAAAATGAGGATTAAAAACTTCACATCAACATTAGCAAGAAGAATAGAAACAATCTTACCATTTCTTCTGCCTGGACCAGACAGATTTATCCACTGAAATAATACAAATTTTGGCCACCAAATTACAAGTGCATCAGTCTCATAAAAGTTTACACCCAGTGTGGTCTCAAACTAACATCATGAGTACAAATGCAGATGAAAAAATAAAAATAAACAGGCCCCAGAGAGTTTAAGAGGGACATAGCACATTATGTGGCATATTAATGGAAATTAGGTGCAAGCTATGCTTATGGGATTGGATGCAGAGAAAGCATTTGATTTAGGATGATGAACCTTTCTGTTTAAGGTGCTTGATAAGTTTGGCTTTCACAGAACTCCTATTATTGCCTTTCAAGCCATAGATAATTCATGAGGTTTACATGTTGCAAGCCGTTATTCTTGAGTTTGGAACTGTCGTAAATTAACATCCTTTTAGTGTGAAATTCAAAAATGCCAGGAAACTATATTTGTAATCACTTTACCATTTAGATACCCTGACAATATATATTGGCACAACAGCAGTATGACACTACACTGTATCCAGCAGACAAATACCTAATGAAAATATTGCTTAAAAAGAACTCACTAGGAAAAAAGTTACAACCAGATTTTCCGACACTGGAAGACTGGTTTAAAATTGTGAATAAAAAATTACATAGTGGAGAAAAGTCAACCAGCCATCTCCTCTGGATCACTGAGGAATCTGTTAAGAACAGATCTTTATGAATATAATTTGTTTAAATGTTCATAGATGCTTTAAGTAACATGAAAGAGAGAGCAATATATGGTAGGAAAGTTTAACTGAGCTATGACTTGATGCCTTTATTTGAACTATCTCATGTTTTTATATGGGGAGTTAAAAACATAGAAATTTTTAAGGGGTTAATCCTACATTTAAATGCCTTGAAGAAGTGTGTTTAAAACTCACTCTCCATGATGTGAAAAGATCTGCTTCTGCATGCTTTTAAAGGCCCAGTCCAGTGAAAATCTCATTTTTTAACCATCTCAACCATCTATCTTCTTTTTACATCTGACGAGGCAAACTGGGGTTAAAATTAGCAGTCAGCGTTATGGCTCTAAATTCCCACCTTAAACTTCACAGCACTGATGACAATTTCAAAAAGGCAGGCAAAATGGGGCAGGTTCAGATGTGGGTGGGGTCAGTCATGAAATGGACGAGGTATATGGATACTGTAATGATCCAACATTACCATCTGCTGGACGACTGCAAAAAGTACAATTACACATCTGTACTCAATGAAAACTTGTATTTTGAACCACTTTACATAAAAAAAGGAAAGAATATATGTATTTTATGCATTCTAGTGCATTTAAGTTATGATTTCATGTCATTCACTTTGCATGTATTTGTAATGAGATCAACTTTACACCAATAAAATGCAAAACTATATATATTTTTATTATATATATTTTTTTTTATATATTCTTTA
>JAUZTA010000011.1:18309531-18322405 GCA_034780835.1 Ctenochaetus striatus | reverse complement strand
TACCCTAACCCGCTAGCTTATATAGCTTCATATGATAGTAACTCTGGCTAGCCTGTTAGCATAATTTAGCTATTAAATATTGATTAGAGAGTGTCAAAACATGTCAAGCATTTACCTCTGCTAGGACTGTGGGACAGTTCAGTAAAGTGAAGCATATGAGGAACAAATAAAAACAGAGGTAGTACCTACTTATATGTAGGTTAACTCTGCTTGAGCCACAGCTCGCCTCCTAAAATCAACCGCCTGGAACCAAGAGTACTACCCCACTAAACTTGCTAGAATACTTATATTGTATTTTTATGAAAATTGTATCAGTTTTCTCATTTTTAGTAACAAGAAGGAAAATTTCTGCCATTTTTTTGTTTAAACACTGCATTAACATTACTTGTCTCCATTGTAACTTATATGTGTTGTGTCATTTTTCTTGTATACAGTTTCGTTCGTTGTCTATGGTGTCAGAGTGCCTGTTTTCACTGATCAATGGAGACGACATGTTCGTAACGTTCGCTGAAATGGAGCAAAGTGGCACACTGGTGTGGATCTTCAGTCAGCTTTACCTCTACACCTTTATCTCCCTCTTTATCTACATGGTGCTGTCACTCTTCATCGCACTCATCACTGGAGCCTACGACACCATTATGGTATGTGAGGTTTCATTCAGCTACTCTCTTGCTTCTTTTGCAGTTTTTAGGGCTAAGTAAAGGATGATTTTACAAAATATTAAAAGAGTGAGATTTGTGATAAATAATCATCTCAGTAATGTAATGAATAATTGCATAAAGGCAATCATTAGAACAGTCAGAAAAGTTATCTACTTTACTGCAATGCAGATTTTAAAAACCAGGAACACTATGCTATGCCACAATATAATGATATCTTAAATCTAAGATGATTTCTAGTTACATATCATAATATCATAATAATATTGATATATATTTAAACAAGCAATATATTGCCCAGCCCTACCAATGATGATCATATCTTAGAATTTTTAAATACTTGGGTTAATGACCAAAGAACAGCAATACTAATGGCTTTCTGATCAGCCTAACCCAACATGCCTAACTTAGACAGTACACATCATTCAAGCATTTTAGTCAGAGCATCACTGTGTTCAGCTCTTAGCTTGGATAATGACTGTTTTGTTTCAAATCAACTGTGCTTAATGTTCTGAGCAGATAAAAAAGAAGGACATCGGCTGAACAATAGCTTATGATAAAGCAATTAAAAGCTTAAAAAATATAACCTTAAGGGGATGACAGGATAAGTTTGCAAAACCCCCAAATGCCGTTAAAAGCTATATGACGGTCCTTTTAGGATATCAAAATTATCCGGTTAAAAATAATAATGAACTAAAATGAACTTACAATATATTTGACTTAGCAAAAAAGTGCTGGGATAAAGTTGAACTATTGATGCATGTAGGTCACTTTTAGTTCAAATCCACACAATGGCCAAAGGCTTGGATTTGGATATTTTGTGTAAGATACAGAATGACATTTGTCATTGGTTTCTGTCTTTTGTGATTCCCTTTTAAAAGCGGTATGGTCGAGAACAGCCCTTAAACAATTTTCTGTTTGAATTAAACTCACCATAGAATTATTATTCTCGGTGAGAAAGTGAGATTAGTATGTAGAAAGTGTTGATAAAAGCTTTATGATGTCGTCCCACAGGCCCAAACACAGGAGCAGATTCGCATCACAGATCTGCACGCCTTCATTGCAGAGTGCACAGACACGCCCAACTCTGGCAAGTTTCGCGGGCCCGAAGGGTCATCATGCTCCTTCCTCTGCTGCTTTGACTGGTGAGGAGGAGGAGGAGGTGGATGCACAGAGGGAATAAGCATTGTATGAATGTGTGTGTGTGTGTGTGTGTGTGTGTGTGTGTGTGTGTGTGGGTTTGTGTGGGCAAGGGGTTCTTGATTTTTTTTCTCTCTCTCTTTAAAGCCCAATATTTCCACTCCATTGACAGCCGGCTGCAATTGCGTTCCATTTTCCAGATACCCAGTGGGGACGATAAATGCCTTGAGAATGAACACACTGACCTTGGACCATTTGTCCTCTGTAGTCTGTGTCTGAATTTTGCATTTAAATGTGTGCTAAAATGGTCGAACGCACTGCGCAGTCACAAGCCCAATTACCTGCTTCAGCTTTTGTACTATATGAATAATTTATTGCCTCTTCTGAGATGTCAGTTAATGCTTTGATGACTGAAGGCATAATGCCAGTAAACACATTCATTCAGGATCCACTAAGTAAAATGGAGATTTTCAGATTTTCACTTGAATTACCAACTATGTACAGGGTTTTTATTATTATTTCATACCTAGGTTACAGGAGTTATGTGCCTCTTGATTATGTAAATGTGTGTATATCTGTTGAATCTTCATAGCAGAAGTAGAATAGACACAAGAGACAGCTAGGCAAACTGAAACAAGATCATTTACTGCTATATGTATGCATTAGCTTCTGCAGCATTTTCTGTCAAGGCTGTTCCTCTACTCCTGTTTTCATTCTTCACTCCTCATCCTTTTCGTTCATGTCCTACTCTGACTGGTATAATGGTCATACCAGGAAGGACAAGCCCTGCAGCCAGCCAGTCAGTCATTAATATGTATGAACTGTTCCTGCTGTAAAGAGCCAGGTGACTGTGCGGGCTAATGCACTATGGGGCAGATAATTCTTACTGTTACTGGTTTTTATCGCTGCATGCAAAATTGGATTTGACAACAAAATATTGATAGTAATTACGTCTGGATAAAACAAAGGCATGACTTAAAATCTTTTCATTAGCAAGCAACAGAAAAGACTGAATTTTAGTTGTGTTGTGTAGCTGAAAAATAGTTCAAGGGGATCTTTTTAAGTCCTGATCAAAAGAAAATTATTAAAAATTTGAATATTTTTATCTGCACATCAAGCTCAGAATCATCAGCATAGCCTTCCAGATATTTAAATTGACTACGAGCTTAAATACAAAGAAAGAAAAGTATAGGACCAAGAAAAGAGCCCTGAGATACACCATATTTTGCATCAGAATATATTGATATAGAATAATATATCTTCAGACAGGAAAACATAAAATATAAAAGTTCCTTATGGACAACTCTTTCTAATACTTTTCAAATAAAATAAGGGTTTGAGAAAGGTTCTGAACTTTTTAGAGTATGCTTTTAAGTCAATAGACACCTGTGCCATCAGGAGTAGAAAATTTTCAGTTTTGATTGCTGCTAGACGTCCATCCATCTGAACATTTTTAGACGTGGTTTGTAAAGAAGCATTGGATCATGGGATTTGTTTTTTTCATTGTAGACCGCCACCACTACAAATGAAATTGTATTGACTCAGGCAGAAACAGATGAGGTAATGTGCTAAAGTTTTATTTACTCTCTGACTGGTGTTTCGTCTGAAAGTGGAAGTAGCGACAAAATAAAATGCACAGTTACCTTAAACGAAATAACAGATTTTACTGTTTGAAACGTTTGGAATTATGTGAGAACACAACTGAACAAAATATATGGCAAAGACAAAGTCTTTTCAGACATTTTAATGCAGAAATGTCACACATTCTATGTTTCAATAGCTGTCGCTGCACTGTTTTTACTCCTCTTTTATAGTTCGTGTGAGTTTCTTAATGTTGTTTTTCCTCCCCCAGAAAATTGCACATTTCGAGGATATAATATTCGTTATGCTAGGGGGAGATTTAAAAAAGTCAGGTTTCTGTCTTGAGTCAAGTTTGACCATATTTGTAGTTACTGTGTTTTGGCTTTGTACTGTAGAGTAGTTTGTAAGCAGCTTTATAAGACGTGTCAGACCCAGACACTGTCAGTGCACTGACATTGGGGCCATGTGTCAAATGGTAAAAGCTCTTTTTCGTTTTGTTCATGAACAAGTTAGAGCTTCTCTATAAATCAGTTTTCAATATACTCTTTGTAAAGAAAAGTTACATTTGGAATGTCACTTATTGAAGTGGTACTGTCACTCCAAGATGCTGTACATTTGAAGGTCATGGCACAATAGAAAAGGGACGTTTACTGCACTTTTTTTTTTACCTACTGACTTGTTAACTCAAAGGTCCAGTTTGCAAGATTTAGGAGAATCTATTCATAAAATACTACAGAAATTGAATATAATATTCTGAAGTATTTATACTTGTCTAAAAACTGAGAATCAATGTGTTTTCATTGAGACTTTTCTAAAGAGGGAGCGGATCTTATCCAAAGTCCTGCCATAGCCCAGAACAGATAAACCAAAGGCTGTTTTTAAAAAGAAACCAGTAAAGGTTCGTTGGTGTAAAATTCAGAAGAAAATCCAGTTTGGTGCACTCTGCAACTTTACTGAGAGATGATCCTAATCTTACACACTGGACATTTCAGTCGATCAATATTGTTTACAATTACAACAACATGTTTTTCTGATTGTTTCCTGACACTTGATTATTTGCACTTAATGAAGACTTACTCTGCGTTTAACTCCATTTGATTGACATTTGTCTCATGGGAGCATTATAGCACAATGGAACAAAGCACTGTATATGTCATACATCTATGAATGTTCTCCTGACATTTGCGTAACAGTTTTCTTATGTTGCTTTGATTTGATGGTTACAGTGTTATTGCTTACCTTATATTTTGCATGCTGTGTTAATTATTTTACTTATTTTAATTTATAAGAATCAAGTAAAAGCTAAAAGGGAGTTTTCAGTTTTCTGTATAAAAGGAAATTGTACAGGTTTTTACTCTCATTTGTAATGAATCTTTTTTGTGAAGATGCCACCTTCCGAATGAAAGTACACACCTGCAAAATAAACTGGAAAAAGTCTTGAGTTGTGTCAAAATTGTTGCAACAAGGAAGGGAGGCCAGTGTTATGGTATCGAGGTTTTTTCGGTTTTCTGTCCCACCACAGACACATTGTCGGTACTTTTGATAGTTTTAATGGTCATCTACTTGAATTCATGAGGTGATGTTCAGTTATCTACATTATTGATACAATAACATGTCACAGTGCTACTGAGATGTGGCGGTGAAAATTCATTGTCACTGATTTGTTTCTAAAATAGTCTAAAAAGGTTTTTATTAATAGCTCTGCTGCAACAAAAAACATAAAAGAACCTCATGAGCCATTCATGTTGATAGTGACAATGCTAAAATGCTGACAGTGTTAACCGTGGTCACTATCTGTAGGTAGTTAGCATGCTAACGTCATCTTACTACCACCAAACAAAAAGTTTGACTAAGTTTTATAGAAATCACTACTTTTAGGTAGCCTATTTAATTAAAACTAAATTTGGACCTGATGGTGGCTCTAGATGAAAGTTAAAGAATCGCCACATGTATTATGGTCATCCTTAGGAGGACAGTGGTAACTGTGTCTTTTGAGACATTTCTCTCCCAACAACAAACGTTATCTACAAGTGGTAATACAGGAAAAGTCGGGCCCACAACATGAAGCTCAGATCGCATGAAGCTGATGAACCCTTAGTGTGTTGTAGTAGTGTGATACCACTAGAGGGAGAGAGAGCAGGTCCAGACTGCAGCCACAAACCAACCAAACATTTGTTGGAAAGCAATACAATCCAGAAGCAATGAAGAAAATGATAAGAGGCTAAAACACAGGTATTTAAAGGGGGGCAGGTAAACATAAAGGAGGGGCTTGTTGCTTTCTAAGAAGATAAAAATGTTTCAAAGCACTTAACTTTCAAGTCCACCATTATCACAAGCTACATCTCAACACAAGGTAATGGACATAGAGACAGAGTCAGCCTGTACCAGCCAAAGAAAACACACTGAAAATGCATATGGACAAAAATGAAAGAATACAAGATAAAGATCAAGGCTGATATTGTTGTGCACACTCACCTCTCTTAGTGCAGTGGAGTGGTATGGCTGTCCAATATCCTTAGTACCTGCATGCATTATTTACTCAAGGATGCAACCAGGACAGAGACGAAGCACTTAGAATAAGACCAACAGGAACTGGCCGGCCTGTTATAAACATTATCAAGTTTCAGGGTAAAACTGATTAAACAGTTCCGTCGAGTAAACATACACTAGATTGTAAACTTGCAGCTGGTTTTGCCACTTAAGTTAAATACATTTACAAGGCAACTCAGAAGGTTGGGGAAAAGACAGCTGAAAAAAAGGCTGCAAAGCAGCTGAAAACTGGTGTTATTTATCTGCATATTAATTTAATCATCATATTTCTGGGTGTACTAGATTGATTTAAACTGTGCTTGGCCTTCACACTGCAGTAAATATATAGTAGATGATAGCAGTCAGTTAACGAGTTTCACTTACTGTGTTGCCTGTGCCTTTCTCTTCTTCACATGTTTCCTGTCCTGTAGCATCCTGCATGTTAATATTATGCTGTGCTGGCACATTGTGCTCCTCTGAGAATTCATGCTGTGCAGAGAGCAGCAGCTGCACCTGCATGTGCTAACCTGCATCTGCCCGGTATTTATTCACACGTACCCCATTTGTAGGGTCATGATGTAAGTATTATTAGAGTGTGAAGTGTTACGCATGAAAATAACATGCACTTTGAGCCTCTTGTGGTAAGAGTGAATATCTGTATAAAAAGATGGCGACTGTGTCGGTTGTGATGGGTGTGTCTCTCTGTGTTTTTCTTGTGTGGTTTGGCAGGAGAGTCGTACCTCTGCACAATCTTACTGTGTATGCTGGAATACATGAAAAACAATGAGAGCATGCCTGTATTTGCCGCTATTTTAAATAACTAATGTGTTGTGTAACAGTTTGTCAAAGGTAGCAGACCCCTGACTGGAGGCCAGGTTTCGGGACTTGACTGAGCGCCAGCCTCTTTGTGCTGTGCCTCCCTCAGCTGGATTGCGGGCCAGGGGGAAAAAACAATGAGATAAATAACACGGGAACTGTGCAGCGGGGTACACAGCCCTGCCCCTTCCTGTCTCCGCTGCTGTACATCGCTGCCTGTGTGAAAAAAACAACCTTCCTCTCTTTGTTGCGCCTGCTTGACCATGCCAATATGTCCATCAGCATCAAGCCAGCAGGCATCGAGCTCTCCGGAGTCTCCACCCTCTTCCTGGTCTCATTCCATGTCTTTCTTGCACACACCTGCACACATACTGTCTGATCACATGTCCGCACAATGAGATCCACTCACAGCTACAGTACGTCTGTGTCATTATCAGCTACATTCATTCTGAGTTGCCATTTCAATTTCTGAATTAATCCAGCAGATATTTTAATGGGTGTGACTTGACCTTTATGATTCAACAGCAAGACGAGTGACAAGACAGGCAATAATAACAAAAAGCTAAATGTTGGGAGGTGCTGCCCTCCAAGCTAAGGGGTTGATCCACCTCATATACCCACAAATTAAACTTACTCTGGAAATTTGAAAGAGAGAGCGCAAACGATAGCATATTTTAATGCTATTAGGTGCGCGTGCAGCATATGTTTTCAGTTTTGTGCCGTACATTTCCACCCTGAGCTAAAACAAGCAGCACAGGGCCAAATCTCTCCTCTTCAGCACTTGGAATGAAAAGAGTGCACCACGGGCGCGACATGAAAAGAAGCCCATCCAGAACAGAGCAGTACACAAAAGCCTGGCTCATGTAGACAGGGGGCAGGAGGCTGCCGGGAGCTGAGCAGCAGCGCAGCAGTGCAGCAGACAGACAGACAGGCGGCATGCCCACCCAGACTGTCTCTGATGAAAAGGCCCATTTTGGTGAAGAGCACGGCGCACAGAAACAAAAGCCTGAAAGCCATGTAACAACGCCCGTCGATGTCTAACTGCTAATGTCTTCGACTGTGACTCAGACAACACACATCTTAACTGAAAGGAAAGAAAACTGTATCTGCTGCTACGCGCTGTTTTAACATCTTGCTGGCAAACTCACCCTTATATTAGTTTCACGCAAATTCTCCTCTGTTCACTTGAGACTGACTGCATTCTCAAGGCAGACAGGTGCACATGTTGAACTGCATTCACTCCCGGCCATCTTTGAGGTCTGTTTGTTTCTGGATATTGGACTTTTAAAACAAAGAAGCAGGGCCTGTAACCTTAAGTGCATCCTGATGTGGAAATAACTTGTGTGTGATTAATTTGTTAAAGCCAGAATCACAGCCACACAATTCTGACCACAATATCACAATCAACAGGTCTAAAATGTGTTCAGAGATTTTAAATCCTAGATGCTAGAGACACATTCAAAGTGGACAATGCAGGCAACTTGATGCATGTGGGCCAGTAGTAATGCACCGTTGAAGAGTGAGTGTGTGTGTGTATGTGTGTGTGTCCAGTCGGGCATGGAGAAAGGAAGAAAAGGGTTTGAAGAGGAGAGAAAAGGGGGTGCAGGGACCTAAGAGGGAGGGCAACAGACAACCAAGAGGAACTCGGGCAGGAGAGTAGGGTGACTTGCGAGAGGTGACATCATCCTTAATTTGAATAATCCCCAAAGCTGGAAGTTGATTGGCTGCGCTCAGAGAAAGCAGAGTTCCCCTGCTATTCGCTATTCACCCCTTTCAATTTCAGCATGGCGCGCTGTCCTGTTGGATGCTGCCTTCAAGGACTCATAGGAACCTCATACTTCTGAGGTTGGAGGTGATAAAAAGAATTGGTTTTAATAATACTGAAATAAAAAACATTGAAGCTAATTGCTGTAATCTTATTTATAGTGAGTTACTTTTTGCCACTTTGTGTGCACTTCAGGAAGGAGCCTGTGGTATTGCGGTTCTCTTAGAAAGAAGGCGGTGACACCGAGAATTAAATTAGCCAAAATAAAAATCACTTGGCATTGCCTCCATGTTCTCTACAGGTAATTTGCTTGCCTTCATGTGGTGTGTGGATGTGCCAGGTATGGTCTCACCAGACTTAATAAGCTAAACAATCATTCCATTCTCCACTATCTAAGTGCCAGTAAACAGGCTGCTTGTGCAGCAAAAGAAAGTCGCACACAACCTTAATTAACATTGTGCAAATGACAACAATGTTTGCTATTTAACTGGACTAACAAACCTTGTTTTGTTCTTAGGCAGTTCTCACTGTGTTGAAATGTTTTTTACTTGTCACACCCGAATGACTGACAGGGCGGATCCACTGTAAATACAAAGACATCTCTAATGGTAGAAATTTACACTTGTCACACAGGTGTAAATGATAATATTATTTCATAAACACTGCATCACGTTTAGGTATGCCAGCAGCTCATTATTAATAACCTCTTCGTCCACTCTGTGCATTACTGTAGCATATACATGGCATCTTCTTTACACTTCACAAAGCGCTGGATACAAGTTAGGCTACCTTTGTCCAGGAAAGCATAACATTTCACAGGATATTGTGTTTACAAAGCACATATTTCTAAGCAAATTTGCAGTGGCTGTTTACTTGTAATGGTAAGAGTTTAAAGTGATACAAAATGTGTTCCATGGCTCTGGAGGGGAGCTTTTTTAAGTTCAAGCTGATGATGTTTTTACAGTCAGTAAGATCAGCTTCTGCTGTTTCATTTTTGACTGCTTTTTAGAATCTGTCTCTCACAAGTCTCCCAATTATAAAAAAATGCAACACTAAGTAGCTTGAATATCATTTTCACTGAAGTAGTCCACTAGTAAAACTACTTGCTTGAACTAATAATTATTAGTTATTATTGGTCAGAGAATAGTATCTCATTATCTGGGACAAGTACCTTTCTACAGTATGTGGAGCCTGTAGACTGTTACAACCCAAGTTAAAGTCTAGTACAAAATACCTGAAAAAATGGCAATTTGTCATTCTTACACATATGTTTCCGTTCAGGTTAGACGAACAATACAAAAGTAGTTAACTAGTGAACTTATTAAGAGGTGCTGGTGAGTAGATTTTGTTTAGTGTCCTTGCACAGAGCTCAGCTCTGGTCTCCCCATTCAAAGTAATAATGCTAGGCTAAGCAAACTAACTGAGGGCTGTAACTACATATTTTGCAAGCTTGAAAAAAGATATACATATGTTTATACATACACACACACACACATATGTATATACGCACATGCATATATACTCATACATATATATATGTGTGTGTGTGTATGTACGTATGTATGTGTGTATAAATAACCTATTAGTTTTTTTTTTATCTACAGCTCACCCACAGAGCACCTAGGGCTTTTAGGGCCCCACTATGTCTGTGGGAACATGCTCTTGTACATGCTGTTCCATCAGTGTTATATGTTCTAGCACTGCAAAAGCTAAAAAAGAATCGCAGGTCTATAAAATTTGGACCACTCATTGTTCCGACACTTCCAACAGCACCTGAAGGCAGCGGCAGCCCTGTCCTCTCCTCCGCCTGTCCATCCATTCGTTCACCGGTCTACTATCGTATGTGTGTGTGTGTGTGTGTGTGTGTGTGTGAGTGTTTGTGTGTGAGCGAGAGTGTGTGTGAGCGGAGTGAAGCGTCATTCTCCTCCTTTCTTCCTTTCGGGGAACGCGCATCACTTGAGAGAAACGGCGCCGGAGACTCAGAAGTTTCTCGTCCCTCGGTTCGGCACGATTCGCTCTGCTCTTCCAAGATAGTCCTCCATTCTTCCCGTTTTACATTTTTATCCTCATCCTCACTTTCTTTTCCCCACTCGCGTATTCAGTCGGGGTGTACGGCTAACACAGGGCGTAGCTGGAGAGGATTTTGCTAGCTCGCCGCTGCACTGACTGGTAAGGGCGAGAATGTTTTAGCTTTAGCTAGCATGCTAACGTCAGTTTGTAACTGCTGCCGGGCTAATTAACGTCAATTAAAACCGACTTTTTTCAAATTAACGCTATGTCTATTGTCCATTACAGGCGTCAGTCTCAGTTGTACTTTCCGTGTTAATACTGACATGTTTCCTCATTTTTTTACATTAAACAGTGCATCAGCGTTATGCCGGCTCTTTGTGTGAATGAATATTGATGTTAAATATGCAGCTGGAAATGTCTGAAAGGTTTTTTTCAGTGTCACCTCTTGTAGACGATGAGCCGTCCTGTTTCACGTTCAGTGTGATTCCTGTTGAAACGGGTTGATGGGGCGGTGGCAGGCTGCACGGCTGTTGGAAGTGCTCAACAGACCTGTTACGCTAGCCTTAAAAAGATCAATTGTTTTTAATGCTTGCTTTTTTTTTTTTTTTTTTTAACAATTTTCAGAACGTGTTGTCTCTTTGTGTCACCATTTTCTCTGCCTTTTCCCTCCCTGAACTTTTTTTTTTTTTCTTTCTTCCCCCTTATCTCCCCTCCTTCTCCATCCTCCATCGCGGATGCCCATTGTTCTGTGATGGGCCAGTGGTGTGAGTGCTGAGAAATGTTTCAGTCGCCTCGGGGAGGGAGGAGTGGGGGGGAGCCGGCGTATTTAGCGCTAATAATTTTGCATATGCCCACTTGGTTCTCTCGTCAACTGAACAAATTAACTTAGGGGCATATCTGACTTGTTACAGCATTTAATATCCTCAGACCTTGGAGGGAGTTTGCAAAGCTGAAATATCTCGGAGAGGTTTGTGCACAGACTCAAGCTGGCATGTAATCAGAGGTGATTAATGTCACCCCCAAAAGTGATCGGCTATTGTGGTGTGAGAGTTAAGACTGAAGAGCCCCGTAGCTGCTCCTTCACTGGCTCTTTTTTTGGTGAGTGAGTGCAACAAGACAGATTACACTCCCCCTTTGTAGAACAATGGGGAGGAGAAAACACAGCCAGCTCCCAAAGCTTGGCCAAGAGCATTTAATAAACTGCAAACATGCAAGCATTGGAAATCTTTATCCTCAGCCCACAACTCCATTCTCCTCCCCTGAGGTGCCGCAGACAGCGACATAAATTGTCTCATTCTTTGTGGCCACAGTGGGCATGGGCTGGTCAGTAATGTGTGGCGATCGACCATGAGGTATTGATGTCATCCTGAGTAAATGGCATCCTGGGGCGACTCATATGAGCACTTTTTCGGCTCAGCCACGCAAGGCTTGGAGACAATCCAGGACTCTTAAGTCAGAGGTGGGCTAAGCCATCAGCCAGTCCGCTCCCCCTTTTTTGTACACGGATGAGAGAATGGCTGACTCACAGTGTTAGTGGATGAGGCAGGGAAATGGAGGACAGACAGAAGGCCTAATGAAATCATATGAAATTAAATTTGGCTGCCATTTAAAACCGCACTGCTTTTATGGAGTTATTTTAGATGGTCTTAAAAAGACTATTAGTTGGAGGATGTGGATTACTGCCTGAGGTGTTTTATGTGCAAAAGAGGATTTGTCCGAAATTGTATTTGAATAAGTTAAGCTAATTATTGTGATTTAAAAAAAAAAAAAGATATCAAATTGTGCACAAAAATTCCCTTTGCATGGGTGGGCTAAGTTGAATATTTTCTTTATTGTTTTTAGTGTGTTGTAAATGGAATCTATAACTTTCTTTTCTATCACTATCAGATCTGCGCTCTATGAGCCTGAACCAAGCAGATAAGCCTCATTTGAGCCATATGCATCCTGAAAGGTTTTAAGTGTTCACACAGCTAAAGTAACCTCACAGCGTTAGACACACCCATTTGGGGTGGTCCTGTATAGCGAGTTTGGCCCATCTATACACATCCGACATTGTTTTAATTATGCAGACGCAGATGGGCGGTGAAAATGGAGAACTTCATGGAGCTGCTGGTAGCCGGAGTCAGGCAGTACAGACATCTGAGGGACTCCTACCTTATAGATCATCATGTTAAAGTTTCTTTTTTTCTTCATCCATCTCACACATCAGTCTCAGGAATATGTTGTACTCCCCTGTGTTTCTCCTCAATTTAATCAGTGGCTGTACAGACCGTCTCCTCTTTCTTTTCCGTTGCAGCTGAATTGATTATAATAAACACATCTATAGAGATTATAAACACAGCTTCTCCCCTTCCTGAGACACAGTTTATTAAAC
>JAUZTA010000011.1:18285395-18295486 GCA_034780835.1 Ctenochaetus striatus | reverse complement strand
CATTCAAAAAAAATCTTGATTTTTATAAGCTTTCTTAATGTTTTATGTGTTCATGAACAGCTATCTGTGGATAGTAGCTGAAATGTTGAGTTGTTGTTGTGGCTTTGTGTTTCTGTGTGAGTTTCCTGTGTCCCCCAGTGACTGTGAAGCTCATCGAAATGGCTCGTGGGGAATTTGGAGTGGGATGCTGTTTGGAAGCTGCAACCACATGACTTGGAGACTTTTTAAAGGCCATAAAAACACATTTTTGCAAAGTCAACTGCATGCAGAATTTTACGGTGAAAAATCTGCCAAAAGTGCAAGACTCACACTTCATGTCTATACTCCTCTGTTCTGTCCCCTGATACTGTCTTTAGCTGAACACCGAAGAAAATAACCGCAGCATATTGAAGGAGTTATTCTCCTGCAGATCTGTTGTGTGGATTTGTGTGTCGCTCTGGTCACAGGAGGTCAGGACAGCTGATGGGCTGCCTGGTCCGAGGTGGTTTTACCAGAAACTCCAGAGTAAGCCATTTTACGTTCAAAACATTTCACACTTTGGACAGTTTCTAAATGTTTTGAAATGGATCTAATGTAGCTGACATAGCCATCTGTCTGAAATCTGCTGCTGGAAATGTGCACTAACTGACAGGCCGTTATATATCAGGTCATTGAATACATTCTGTCCCTTATGGGTTGAAAACTGGGTCGTAGTCTCAAACATAGTGTTAGAGAATAGTGGATTTCCCACAGCCAATCTGTTTTCTACAGGTTCTTCAAGACAAGTATTGAGACAATTTGATGGTCAGAATTGAAATTGCATGAATTTAAAGCAATGGGTACAAAAAAAGGTTTTCTTGAAAAAAATGTCAATTATTAGGTTAAATAAAAATGATTATTATGAAATTTACCTGCAATATTTGTAACCAGTGCTTGGAAAGCATTGTTCAGTTTACAGAGTTTAGTAACATCACCATTTTAAATCAAAATTTTGACAGCCTCTAAACAGGCTGACTTAGTAATAATGTTCATCTCTCAGCAGACGTGTTCCCGTGTGCACCAGTTCATTCATTCTGTTTAAAAATAAATAGCTCCTCAATCCAATTCCATTTAATGAAAACATGTATCATTAATTGGTGAGATGTTTCAGTTGGGAATGCTGCAGTAATTGGGATGAAATTCATGATTGTTCAAAGCTGTTGCAACACACTGAAGCAACTGTCCAGAGTCTTACACATGGAAAAATTGTAGATTATAACTATGCAAGTTTGGCACTTTTTTATGATGGCCACAATTATTGAAGCCCAAACTGTTAACAAGTAGGAATTTGGTAAGAAATATGCTGTAAGGAAGGTAAAATCATGACAAATGTATGCACAGGGTCACTTTGGCAGTCAGAGGTGAGTCCCAGGGAGAGAAATTCACTTTAGCAGCAAACCAACCATAAATTCTTAACTGTCATCTCCGTTTATTTGGCTGCAGATGCAGTGAAAGAGTCTCTATGTGTCTGAAAAAAAATCTCCTCCACCTCTAGTTTCTGTGAAGAGAAGATAAAAAGTATGTTTCTGAAGTGTGTTCCTGCCCCGGTTTCTCGCCTGTTTATGCTTACCTCTGACTGATGGTCCTGATGACGCAGGGCTGGCCGAGCGAGCAACAGAGCCGGAGAGAGAGAGAAGCACAATCTCACAGCTGTCTGCAGACTTATAGGAGAGAGAAATGTTCCTCTGGCTGTGGCATGCTATCAGGATTTATCACTTTTATTTCTCTCTCTCACATACACACACACACACAGCAGTGTCGGGTACTTTGAAATGGAGAGGGCAGTGAAATGAACAGTCTGGCCAGATGCTGAAGTCTTCTGTGGGAAGAATACCCAAGTGTGAAAGAGAGAGGAGGGAATGGTGATTGTGCGCAATCTCATTTCCTGGTTCACTGCTCGGTTGAATTAGGTCTCAGTGTTGATAGTTATGGTGGGTCTTAGTGAAACAGTGGTGTGCTTGTGTTAGAGATGTTGGAGTGTCAAGTGGGTGGAGTTTGATGTATGAAAAGATGAGAGACCTATTATGTGTGTTTGGCGCATTGTCCTGATGCAGACAGCCCCAATGCGTTCTGTACTAAAACTCAAATAGATAAACTTAATGTGTCTGCTCTCTGAATGCATCTCCAAAACAACAGTTGTCCAATCACAACTTCTAAGTTTATAAAAATCTGCCAGCACCTGTTATCAAACTCTTAAGTCTGTCTGTTTAAATTAATGACTTATTGTGTCAAAACATACTAAATAAATCAAGTGGTGTGTCTGCCGCCATTGTTAGTGTAACCTGCATTATGTTTTATGCGAGAATGGAAAGCTTTTGCAGACGTAGCAACAAGTGGCTAAGAGCTATTTGGCCTAACGGATGGTCAGTTTTTTCTGATTTTCTGTTCTGAGATGCCTGATTGTTAAAGGAAGTACGAATGCGGAGGATAAATGGCAGTCACAGTTTGTTTAGAAACAAAAATAAAAACAGTGTAGGGCTCCAGCTCTGTCTTTATCCCCCCCTACCCCACTCACACAGGAGTCCACCCACTCTTCTAAATACTGTGACTGGTTGTGGTTAGTGACATAATTAAGCCAACTGTCCATATTTTGCAGCCTCACAGGCATTTAAAAACCTCTCGCGACCGAAGGGTGCGGCACGAATGGCTTTTCGCAGCTACCCGTCATCTCCCTCTCAGCCCTTTCGGTTGCTTTAGGTGGCGGCCTGTCGCATGAGCTGTGTATATCTGTTTTTATGGCTTGTTTGGGATACACTGGTGTTTTTTTTCTTCTCTCTCTCTCTCTCTCTCTCTCTTTCTCCCCCTTTGGCCTTGCTCAGCTGCTCCGGCCATCTGTGCAATGGCAAACAGAGAACAGAGGGATGGAAGGAAAGCGGTAGTAGTGGGGGAGGAAAGAAACTGAGGAGGGGGGGAAATGTTATAGAGAAAGGGAGGACCAGTGAAGAATGAAAGAGGGCCTTTTGGGGCATGTGAGATAAAGTTTAGAAGATGAGTAAGGGATGACAGAAGAGGGGAGAAAGACGAGAAAGAGTGTGAGGGAATTGTATCCAGAAAGCTAGCGGCACAAAGATAATGTCTGTCCTCTTCTAGAAATAGGACAGTGAGTGTGTCTGCATACAAGTTTAGGTCAGTGGAAACTAGGATGACTAGTGATGTCTGGATTTTAGAGTCGGACCAGCAAACATCAGCCAACAGTGAGCTCATTTTTACGTCTTGTGTTTTTCCCCATGTCTCTCTTTTCTCCCTCTGTCCCACCTTCCAGCTCTGTTCCCATGCTCCACAGGCCAAGCCTCTTCCTCTGGGCTGGCCTCTGTGTTGCCTCAGAGTTCGTCTCCCTCCTGCACAGCCGGCTCCTCACTCTGTTTGTAAACTTCGACAAGCCAGTTTCCTGCTACCCACACCCCCAACGCCCCCTACTTCCCTTTCTCCACCTCTCTCAAACTTGTAAAAATCCTTTTCCCCTCTTCCTTCCGTTTGAAAAGAGCTGAGGAAACAATATGAGGCAGTTGTCTAATATTGATGCAGACAGTATATGACAGCTTGTATTACAGATGGTTGCTCTTTATCAGGCCTCGTATGCTTCACGTCACTTTTTTTTTTTTTTTGTCCTCAGTTGCTCATGTCCATGAGTCAAACAGTTTTGCCTCTCCTCGGTTTTATTGTAGACGCCTTGACCCACTTAGCAAATCCATCCGTGCCTGTTTCCCACCTCACCCTATTTTCTTTTTATAGCCATTTTAGCTTTATGGTGTGAAGCAGGTTTTCTTGGCCTTTCATCATCCATGCGCAGATTAAAAAGTTGTGTGTCCTAACGTTAGCGCAGGTGGCACATTCTGTATACATGTGTGCACAAATTGCGTGCTAAAGCTATTTGCATTCCCTTAAGTGTACTATCCCAGAAAACTAGTCTTCCACACTAGTGGCTCTGATGCCGTTTTGTACCAAGAAAAAAAAAAAAAAAAGCCAACGCGTGGAAGCTGCGCTGGCCAAGTGTGTCACTGAGCTTTTTAGTGTCACAGAGGGGGCCATTTACCACAGCACTGCAGTTGGCAATGAAATTAAAGAAGGCTATTTGTAGAATGGGTTGTTTTTGCATCAGACATGTCTTGTCTGTGTCGCTCCTTCTTAGCTTCCTGAGACACAGCACACATTCAGCTGATTATAAAATGTGTTGATCTAATTGTCTGACCTGACGTTTCCCTCCCAGCACGACTAATGAGGCTGTGATGTATTTTTGCATCGGCGCCTTTGTTTGTGCTTTCTTTTTCTCTCTGTCTTTCTCTACATGTTACATTGCCCTGGATAGGCTTCTCCTGGGTTTCAGAGCAGTTTGACCCTCAATGCCGTTTAATGGCACATCCTGTTTCATTTCTGTCCTACAATCATTGTTCAGTGTTACTCTTGGATGCTTGCTTGAAAGTATTTCTCTGTGTATATGTGTGATGATAGAGCTGTAAGAACGTCCAAGTTATTGCTTTATCTGATTCCTAGGGCTGACAACATTCCTGGCGCTCTGTCTACTGATCTGAGAGACAGCAGACAGCTTTTCATGCCTGGTCTTGCTTTTGACTGACTGTGTTGTATTGGATATTCTGCTGTTTCCCTTCAGATCAGACCTTGCTGTGTCTAGAAAGCCTGTAGACCTGTTGCCATCCTGTGAGAAGTCCCATCAGCCCCGCCCTGCAGAGACGGACCACTACAACTCAAGGGGAGATGAAGCCGGATGGGGTTGCCACGGCAGCACTGGAGCCAATGGAAACATTGGAATCCGATCCAGTAAATGAAGCAGCACCAGCTGTGTTACAGGAACCCAACCAGGCAGCCAGTCCAGGGGACGAGGAGATGCCACAGCAACCTGCGGAAGAGACAGGCCAGGGGGAACCCCAGCCAGACCAGGCCAAGGAAACCCCAGCTGCCAAGACCAGCAACAAGCCTTCAGGAGAGTCCAAAGCCAAGACTACCAACAAGGCCACGGCCAAGACAAAACCTGGCGCCACTAGCTCAACCAAGACCACATCTGGCTCACAGCCCAACTCATCCCAGAGCCGCCTTTCAAACGGCGTGACCAAGCCCCAGACCAATGGAGTGGCGAAGAAAACCCCAGCTGCTGCAGTCAAAAAGAGCACCCCAACCACAGCTCCTACCAAAAAACCCACAGGCCCAGCGGGAGTCCCACCCACCAAGACCAAGGTGGCCGAGAAGAAAGCCACAGGGGCTGCCCCTGCCACCAATGGTGCAAAATCAATGACCGGAACAGCAGCCGCCAAGAAGACAACATCCACAAATGCAAATGGTGTCAAAACCAACACCGCTGCAGCTGCTGCTAAAAAACCCGCAGGTTGGTAAAAAAAACTGTCTTGACCAAACAAAAAGTCGAGACCAGTGTTGTGTAGAATGATGGCTGTTCTGGGGGAAAAAAAATGCAGTCTAGCATGAAATGTTTTCACAGCTCTGATTCTAATGAGGACTGTTCATTGTAATGGAATGAGATGCAGATAGTTGCACATAGATGGATTCAGCACACATATTAGAGATGCCACAGAAGCTGCTGCTAATCTAGAAATGCATTTGACCTAGATCCTTATGACATATATATGGGAGATATATCTCCCTGACCTATATCTGTGATATATGCTTCTGAATACTATTTTACTATACTATAATCATACTGTTCTTTTTGTTCCCGACATATTTTTTACCTCTTTTTCTCTTCTCCCTTCCAGCTACCAAGCCTGCCTCTGCAACTCCCACCAAACCCAGCTCTGCCGCTTCACCCAGGCCCCCGATTTCCAAGACATCTAGGTAGGTGTGACATTTGTATGGAACTGAAGCCTCACGCTCATTGAAGTGTGTGCGTGTATACATGTACGAGCCCACAGGCTACTGAAAGAGAGTTCCGGTGCATCTGTGGAAAGAGCAGACAGCTGTCTATGATTCACATATTAAAGGCAGAATCCTCCTAAGCTGGGCTCCTTTATTAAAAGGCTTTCCAATGGATAAAATCATCAAATTTGCTTCAGAACGGCAGCAGATATGAATAAATTGCCATATAAATAAAAAGATGCAGGAAATAAATTCAGCATTTTACACTCCTCAGTGCAAAGTGAGAGTCAGTTGGGTTAAAAGGCTTCACTTGGCTGCAGGTTCAAAGAAGACCCTGTTTAAGAAAAAAACACCCTGGAGGAATGAGGGACAATGATCCCCCACATAGGAGGCTTGGAAGGGCTGGGTATAAGTAGGCCAGCAACCAGCCAATGTCAGAACAAGCCTTGAAGAAATGCCTCGCAGGGTTTCACCAGAGCAAGCATTATACAGCAGCATTATTAATAAAACAAGTTTTGGAAACAAGTGCGGTTTAGACAAGCGAGGAGAGGCACTGAAGGATTAACTGAGAACAGGAAAATGCTCTCAAAGTTTAAGTTTCTGTAGAGTGAATGTTTGTGTGTTTGTGTGTAGCATTTTTTTTGAGTGTGCGTTGGTGTGCATTTAGGTCAACATGTGTTCCTCACCTGAGTCACACTGTGTGCATGGTGTTAGGTCCTGAGGTGACTTGGAAATAGACCAGGACAGCAGGCTGAAGGAGACCTTTGTCTGAAACAGTGATGATCAGAATCAGATAGAGCCTTTGGGAGTGTGTGACTGGGGGCTCAGCAGGGGCTTGTCCTGTTGCTGCTTCTTCTGTGTTTGTTTGTTTGTTTGGGAGAGCAATAGCTTCTTTCTCCTTCACTTTTATGCCATCATGGTGCATGGTATGATGTGTTACGTAAGCATGTAGGTATGTCTGCTTGTGGACACATTGTTCAGTCAGAAATTCTTTCGTCAAACAATTGGACTACTTGTATCAAACTTGTTAAAGCGCATAGAAAGTGGCAGAATAGCCATAAGCTTAAACAATTCTATGAAGATGCTTCAAGGCAGTTTTATTAGCTCTCATGCTAAGAGTAGGAGATGAAAAGGTTGATACCACTCTCCTGGCTGTTAGCTTGGCTTGACATTACAGCTGGGTAGAGACAGATAGCAAGATTGTCCAAAGGTAAGTGTGAGAAGTTACAGTGACTCAAACAAAATACGAAGTGTTAAGTGATTTTCAGACGTGCTGGTTGGAGATTTTGTTTCTGTTTGCAGTCTTCAGGCTAGCTGTCTCCCTTATACTCATACTTAACATACAGACAAGAGTGATATTAATCTTTACATCTTTTTCAAGAAAGTGTAGTTTCCTTAATATTAAACAGATCCTTGCAGATAGATCTACAGTAACCTTAAAAGGCAGCATGACTGCTGAGATTTGAAGTCTGAAGTCTCGCAGGTCCATCTTGATTAACTCCTACCAGATATGTTTGTGTCCAGTCAGAATATGACTGGACCAATTAGCGTCCTTTGCAGAGGGAGAGCAGTTTTATCAGAACTGGTCAACATTACCTCATTAAAGAAGAGCAAAGAACGGCGCTGAGGGCTTTTCACGATGGAAAGAATTTTTTTATCTTAACCCGACTCGCTTTAGCAAGAGTAATGAATGTAACGGACTGGACGTAAATCCAATCACCTTTCACCTTTTTTGAAATGACCTTCTCCTTCCAAACACTGTCTATAGGCTGTTTTCCAGATGGACATGTGAAGTATATCCCATGGATTTTGAAATATTCCATCTGGCATGCCAGGTTAGATCTGTAGTATATAGTACTACAATAAAAAATGAAGTTGTCCATACAGTTTCCACATTTCAGATTTTGTAATAAATGATGAACCTTGAGTGAGGGACCCTCTCCAGAGCTTAAGAAACACCCACTGATTCTAAAGGATGTTGAGGATTCTCTCCAGACTTAAACAAGAGATTACACAGGAAGAACAGAATCCATCACTTGGCTCTCAGTAAAGCGAGGCTTAAAGCTAAAATACTGGTGTCAGCATTTACTGTCTGTTGGCCAGTAAGTATCAAGAAATGGTAGTGCGGACGTGCCAAAATGGATTTAAGTCAATTATAAACTATTTTTTCATTTTAGAATTGACAACCAGCAATCCCAAATCCAATTTAAAGGAGATCAAAAAAGTGTATTTATGAATGATTATTATCTGCTGGTATATAATAACCAGATTTTCTAATCCCCTTAAATATTAAAAGAAGTTTTGGTCTTACAAATCCAGTATTGGTTGAGCTCTGCTTTATAGGGGACAACACTTATATTTATATTTGTATATATATACCAGTAGAATTTTACATACAGGAATTGAAAACCAAAAGATGTCTTCACAAGTATGATTTTGTTTTTGTGTGTGGTTCCTCTATAATCTTCTCTGTTTGGTTATAACCAGCGCTAACATGACGTACATGCTAAGCTGCCAGCAACTTCTTCCACCTGACAGCAAGGTGTTTCATGTGAAGATCCTTCGGGTCCCTTCCCCCTCCACTCTGCCACAGGGTAGCAGTTGGACCGCGCAGATTACACTCAGATTACAGCTTTATATAATGGTCGATGTGAAAACAGCTCATTAAAAAGTATTACACAGGGGTACAATGCTAATCACCACTGCAGTACAGAACGCTTATTGTGCGACTTTTGTGAACTGTCATGGTGATTTCATCCATAACCTTCAACATGATCACCCAGTTCTCTGTAGAATATGAATCTTACCTTGTTTTTTAATATAAAATGCCACAAGGTTAGCTCTTATCTTATTAAATTAATTGGCTCTGGTAGACTTTGTGTTATTTAAAGGAGTAGATCAAATTCTGATAGCGAAATTAGTAATTTTTCCAGAGATTGTGAAGCTAGAAAAACTGATCTAAAGCTTGTTTCACAGTGTGTTCTTGTGCAGAAGTTTTTTGAGCCGTGTGCATCAGGAGAAGTTTTAATAACACAGTTTGGTCACTGTGTCAAATTGGTTTCAAAGGCTGATGCACTTCCTTGGGGCTGTAGTTCCCTTAATTAAGTGCTTGTTCATAAGTTTTGACATCATTGTCTCCTTTTAACATAAGAAATCCTGGAGATAACATTTAGTTTGAATAAATCCACAATCTTAAGCACTTTGATATTTATTAAAAGAGCCTTGTTTTTACAAGATGACAAACAGAAATAATGTATTGGCAAAGTAAATAGTCAACTAAAATATCTACATGTCAAAATACAGTCATATCCAAAATGGTATAACATTGAGTATAGATAAAACATGTGACTTAAGACATCTGTCACATCTGTCCTCTATTTGTCAAAGCGTAGCTGCAACTCTCAGTAGGACTTTAAACTGTACAGGTCAAAGTTGGGCACAAGAAGAGCTTGTAGGGGTCCCATCAAATGCCCCTTTCCAACCCTTTCATTCAGTTGATACCCAGCTCGTGCCCCCACACAGTCCCTGCTAGATTCATTTAACACTTAAGTGACGAGCTGGGCTTTGAAATAAAAAGGCTGTAATGAGCTTTGTATGTTACACGGGAAAATTTGTCAGGAGGCTGAAAACTAGCTAAGGCTAATACTGTAATCAGGTTAAGATTGGATTGCACTTTAGCTGCATTTTGTGTTCTTAGTGTGAATAAATAAATGTTTTATAATCAGTGGATATAAAACCCAAAGAATTTTAGCTGTGAATTACATATTTTTGAATCCCTGCAACAAAGGTATAACATTAGTGAAGATAGGCTCCTCTGACAGCTTCATGTAGCCTTGTAGGCACACTTAATTAAATGTGTGTGTGTGTTAGGGTGTGTGTGTCAGTACTTGTACACGTGATGTGCTTTGACATGGCCATAAATTTCTGCTTTAATTAAATTTTGCCCTTTTGCTACCTCACTCCTTTCTGAATTCAGGACTGCTATCAGCAGAGTGGCAGACAGCTCGAGGTGTACATTAACCGTCACATCAGACACACCCTGCTCCCTTTGTAGCTTTGACACACACACGCTAACCACACACACACATGTTGTGGGTCTCTCAATTTACTCTAAGGCTCAATTGATTTAATTCCATCTGCAGCAAGTTCAAGTTACCAGACAAATAAAGTGCAGAGCAAATGCACATTCAGTAAGTGACATCAATCTAATTTAAGGCCACTCACAAGTGTTTTGTCTTTCCTGTTCCGAG
>JAUZTA010000011.1:18274702-18285295 GCA_034780835.1 Ctenochaetus striatus | reverse complement strand
TAAACTAAAGCTCTTCTCTTCCGGAAAACAAACTTTTGACTGGATTGAAAGCTACCGTATATTTTAAAAAAAAAAAAAATTGTAAAGATTAATCCAGTCAGGACTAAGGCCAACAATTAAAGCCATACAGTTTCTCCAGTTGAGCCTTCAAAATCTTAGAGTAAAGACAAATAAGGGTTCATCATTGCTGCATTTTATGTGAACAGAAGATTTTATATTTTCAGGTTATTTAGCTTTTTCTGTGAAAGAAACAAAATCACAAAATCCACTACTTTATCACTTGAAATTTGCTGCAAACCTCGCCACTTGACAAGAGTCACCAATTATGCCTATTTTAGCAACAAATCTGTTCACATATCTATTCTATAACTATAATGTTTTAAATGTAGGCTTTTTTCTGTCTTGCTGTAGTCATTTTACCTTCTTTATACCTGTTTTAGTCTCTTTTTTCATCCGAGTCCTTAGAGGGATGGGTGTTGCAAATTAACATTTGCAACAACCACTTTGATACTGGCATCAGCAATAGGAATAGCTATTTTCAGTTGAAGTTCACTTCATCTGTCCCCATTAAATAATGCATTGATAAATATATAATTACTTGTCTCTGCATTTAGTTTTAAACATTCCTACATTTGTTTGAAACTATCTGACCTCCTGCACATAGCACACTTAAACTGTCCGAAAGCTATTGAGCTAGTGAAGCTGAGCTGACTTTATTATATTGTTGTGCACCACAGGTTATGGCTGTGTATTGATTACGTTTAAAACAAATTAATGGAAGATGTTATTGTGTATATGTATAGAAAGTGAGTGTATGTGTGTGCTTGTATGGGCACCTGCCGTTTGAAGCTGATTGCCCACAGCTCGCAGCTTGTGGCTGGAAACATTTGAGCCTGGTTAGTGTGCAAATGAAGGAGGCAGAAACCATCAAATGTTTTTTAAACATGTCTTTGAATGCTGAAATACAGCTAACAGTTTATATATCAGCTTGTATGCATGAATATGTAAAGAGTTCTGGCCTTCTTAGGCAGCTGCAAAGACAATTTGAATCCAGTAATGCACTGATAATTAGAGACTGTTATGCAGCGTGCAAACTACCAACAGAACACGCTAGCACACTATATAGGGGCGTGTTCATATGTGCTGTCCATGGACGCCGACATAGTAGGAACAGAGTGCAATTAGAATGCAAACCATGTGTTAATTTGCCAGTACATTACTCACTATGATGTGGATGTAAAGGAGGAAGGGAGGAATCTGTGCTGGCTTGCTGAACACGTAGTCAACATGCACGTGCTGCTGAGCTGCATCCTCCTCCTGCCTGCACGGCTGTCTGCGGATGCCGCACAGTGAAGTAAAACAAAAGTGGTGGCAGTGGAGTCTGGAAGCTACATGGCTGAATAAGTCATGTGTCCCTGCTGAGCCCCCATCACTGCTGCCAGAGATACAGACAAAGTGTTAGAGCTGTGCATGCAGAGAGTGCGAGTGGTGTGCATTAATTTGTGTTTGTGTGTGTGTGTGTGTGTGTGTGTGTGGGTGTGTGGATGTGTGAGGGAGGGAAGCAGGGGCAGAGAAAAGAAGCCGAGAACCAGAGGGTATCTTCCTGTGAAACAGGGCAATATTGTCCTACTGATGATAAGAGGACAGAGCAAGGGTATTCAGTCCTTTTTGCACACAGGAGGAAACAGGATGATATCGCTGATGGGCAATCAGTGTGCCTTTCCATTTTTGCCGTCATTTTCCTGCCCTCCTCTCAGCCACCCATGTTCCCACATTAGTCATGCTTTCCCTCATTGATGGTCCCTCAGGGATGATAAATTTTTACTGCAGTGGATTGAATGCATCCCTCCTCGTGATCTAACAAATTACTGCTGATGTAATGGTCCAGCATTGGTGTGTGGTGAGCGGCAGTCAGGGTCCATGGCCCAGACGCTGCTCTACAGTCCAGCGTGAAACAGACGACATGTTGCGCAGGCTGTAAATCTTCCCTCCTGCTACGGGTGTGGCCAATGACTCTGTGATGCAGTCTTCCACTGCCATGATTTTATAGATGTTGAGCCGCAGAGCTAATTACCAAATGGATTTAGTGGGAATGATTCAGAGGGGGGGAAGGAATGAGGGACAGAAGCAGGTGTCTGTGTTGTAGTATGAGACAAATGGTTGAGAGTGCAAGCAGTGTTTCCTCTGAGGTTTTATTTTTTCTGTAGCAGGGGCAAAGGTTTTGTGGTGTGCACATTGGACCAACGTTAAATTAACTTTTGAACTCTGGTAAATGAAAACTTTAAGCAGCCAAACTTATGTTTTGCTAGTCAAAATGTGTCCTTATTGGGTGTTTCATTAATATTGAACGTAGAAAAAAAGCTGCACTAGAACAACTTAGCAAATTTAACAGAGGTACTTGGTAACCTGTTGTGCAATTTGCTGTTAGCAGGTTGATTAAAAATTTTTGAGCAGTTTTTAAAATCTGTCTTTGTAGAATTAAATTGAATATAATAATTATTGTTCAGCATCTTGTCTGTAAGAATGCTGTATTGAAAGAAAATTAAAGTAATTCCAGATGTAGGCCAATGTGTTTTAACAAAAGAATAGAATGGAAAAAATAAAAGCAGTGTCTGTGGCCATTGAGTTTACAAGGTGCACCCAAATGCATCATGAAGCTGTCCTTTTCAGCGCCACCAGCTTTGCTGTACAACAAGATGTAGATTTCCGAGTTTACAAGGTAAACTAAACACACCATGAATGTGTCCCTGTGACTATTAAACTCTGTCAAAAACAGACAGCAGTGGACAGAAGGAGGGTGCCTTTAAGGGCCATGTCAGACCAAATCAAGCATAGCAGCGATCACCATAGGTGTGTGCAGCTCTGTAGGAGTGTCATTTTATTTGTAAACAGCAATTAGGTCTTGATACTCCTGCATGGCAGGATTTCTGACTCTTGGTCTGCTCGGATGGTCAGCTGAGTGGCCACCGCAGGGTGAGATTGGATTTTGTTCATCCCAGAATTGGCCGAACTACAACCTTCAGCCATGGGTTAGCTACATTTATTTTTTTATAAAAGGCAGAACTTGCATTTTGACTGTAACACCTGATTTGGTCTAAATGGGCTTTAGTGAAACCAATCACACCCCAGGGATTATCAGCATAGTTTTTTTATTCTAGTACTATTTTGATATGATTCCAACAGCGTGGCAGAAAGCATTTTGAGCTGCTCTCTGCAAACTTTGCAAACCTTGCTTGGTGAGTGTCGATTTTAGATACTGATGGCCGTGAACATCAACAGAGTGCATTGTGCAATACAAGATTCATTTAGCTGTAAAATCTGACTATGTTTTTTTCTTGTTCTCTGGTAACCAAATCAACCTCTGCCCAATCAGTTACTCTGACTAAGGAGAAAAAGCTGCACTCATGCTGTTACATGATTGTTTTGACTTTGCAAGTGATCGAGGTCCTGACACTGTTCGAGTTGCTCATCCTTAAAGTGGACAGAGATATCAGAAAAAGCGCTTTTTTTCAGAAGCAGTGTTTTTTTTTCTCATTGCCAGACCCACAAATTAGCTGTTCTATTTTCAACACAAACTAACATATTAAAAAATATTCTCCTCATTTTACTGATTTATGACCTAGTATGTACATATCTACCTATGTGATTGATATTGATTTAATAAAGTGTTAAATAATCGACATCGGCCACACCTGTACTAACGACGTCATACAGTCCATTAAGGTGTGTCTGCATCCACCACACAGAATTTTCCTGTATTAAATTTTCTTTTGGTGACGCAGTGAAAGAAATAGGTGGAGAGATGTCAAATTTGAACCCAATGCATCCACATATTATGCACTCACAGTACAGTGATTATTCTGTCAGGACTCTCAATTAGCTGCACAACATAAGCTCAAGTTTAGGTTAAATTTGATCAATGCATTGTGATAACCATTGTGAGTTTCAGCTTGCTCCCATTAGTCCGTAAAAATACATTAGGAAAGGTGGAGCAACAATCTTGACCACATTTATTTAACAGTACATTTCCTGAAGTGGCCCTATTAGCATGACTATATCCGTCCTGAGTAGGCTGAGGCCACTTTAATCACGTTGAAAGTTCTGCCTCCATATTTGCGGTGCTTAATTAATTCAGCATCATCTTTAATTTGCTGCTTGTCTTGAGAGGAGGGGGGGTCCTCCCACCATAGTTTGTCACTTTTGCTGCAGGGAGAACTGCCTGCATGCTTGTTCAGCTCCTGCTTACTCATTTGCCCCTTTCATGGTGCATCTCATTATTTAAATCACAGTCTTACTCTTGTACTGTAACTAAGCAGCACCAGCAGTGTTTTTACACACACCCCTTCCTCTGCTATAGTCATTAAGGAAATGTGCATTCGAATTAAAGCTAAAATCTTATAATGATCCTCAGGCAACCAAGGTGAACTTTTAGTATTTCGGTGTATGCTTCAGTGGGCCTGTTGAAGTCATCTGATTTTTCAGCTCCAGTGCTTTTCTGGGCTCTCTGCTCAGCATTTGCTTTAACCCCAATTTATAGTGTTGTTCCTCTCAGCCTGACCTGTGGTGAAATATGAACAATAAAAACACAGCTTTCCTTCCTACAAGCTGCCCATTTAGTTAAGCAGCATGGTATAAAGAGTGCAATTACTCTCACGGCCTTCTTGGTCATTTCACTGACAGCGAGCTAGGTTACAGTATAAATTGAAGCTTAAAATAATTAAAGCATTAATGAATCATTGTTTATAGGCTTTGTCACCCGAGCCAAGTGTTCTTCTGCAACTTCCAATCTCAGAAAACAAGGATAGGTTATTATGGCCCAGTCTCCTAAATATTGTCATAAGTCTTCAGCTGTGCACTCGGCCTTCTTTGATGAGCAAGAAGGAGACACTGATATAAGATAATGTGTAATCGGATGAATATTATCTGCCCCCCCTTTCCAATCTCTCTTTTGCTTTGTCTCTATCTATCTCTTTCATCTCTCTTTCTTAGCTGTCTGGTTAGATTCTAGTGTCTTTTTGGATTATCCGTATTCTTTTTATCAGACAGATTATTGTGAATGCTGTCTCTGAATATCCTCTCAGCATGCTTCATCTTTAATGCTTCGTTCTATCTTTTAATTCCCTTTTTACTCTCCTTTTCCTGTATTTTTTCTTATTTTTTTTACTCATTTATTAAGGCAGAGCTCACTCTCATTTCGTCTTCAGCACCTCAGTCATTTAAACAGTTTAAGGCTTAAAATCTTAACATCTCAATCTCTGTTTCACAATTTAAGCTGAGGACTCAAAGTTTTGCAGTAAATGCAAATTTTAGATGGAATTTCTTTGCTCAGGTTAAATTGTCTGATTCAAGTCATTGATTTATTTATTTATTTTTTTTCATTAGCCAGCAATCCAGTTTGGTCAAATATTTCATGATGCTTTGGCCTATGTGTCACATCTGTACAGCTGACGATCATTTTCATCTCCCTGTTAACAAGCTTTTTTTTTTTTTTTTTACAACAAAACTAACGTATTACTTAAAAATCTCCTTGTAAGCATTTTTTCACCTTGCTGACTTTCAATTGAACGCCTTGGCTTATATTCAGTGCATCACCAACAGGCCTGACATTTGGGCTGAAAGGACAACCTCTCCAGTTCAAATGATTTTTATACAAATGCATTTTGAAAATGAAATTGTTGAATCAAATCTAAGAATGCTTGTAATGATTGGCCGCAAGAACAGTTTAACTCAAATAGTCATATTTTTAGATATTTCAGATCTGGGTACAGAAAGGATCAGACACAAGTGTCGTTTCACTGGAAAAGTTTTGATGCTTCATAGCTCTCGGTTATTTCAGTTAATAACTTTTAAGATATTAAGTGCCAATACCCAGCCCTAGTTTTCACTGAGTCTATGAGGACTTTGCATATCCCAGAGGGTTTTTATATCAATAAAAACTGCACTGACATGATTCAACAAATTAGGTATCACTAACACACAGTTCACTAGCCAAAAGCAAATTCTAAATGATGTGGGTCATGTAAATGCTTGTTTGAACTTCTGACATGACCACACCCTTATTATCTTGCAGTCTGACTTAAATCTTATTTCATGTTACCTAACAGTATTCATTACTTCTGCCAGGCTGTAGATAGCATTGCCCTAACACAATGAGTGTGCTTTTAACGCAGCCTATGGTTCAGCTAGGGGAATTGGAGAAGTTATTTTTGTTCTCCTTTCCGTATTAAAGATTAACATGGTCCCTGCGATCTTCACTCACTCGCTGCCTCCGTGTTCTCTTTCTGACAGTACTGGCTCAATTCTTTATTTAGAAACAGGCAGTAAGTGTAGCATGGACCCAGGAGATTGTACACCACAGCCTTGTCAGGACTATTAGATGTAGGTTACTTCACTCAGATGTGACATAGAAGCCAGCTTTTGGCCCAGGCAGGCCACCAGTGCAGACTGGATGATGCATACTGCCTTAGGTGTCGTCTCCCTGCAGGGAGTTGGTATAAACACGAGATGAGGGACGGGGCTGACTGGGGTTGGGATGTCTCTTTTGGGTCCATTTTGACTCGCCTCCCAAACTTCAGAACCCCTCAGGGGAGTTTGTCATAAGGTCGCGGAAGAGTGAGTCTGTGTCCGTTTCAGATGATAACACGCGTAAAACAAAACTAAATTATTCAATAAGTTAAAATAGTTCATAACATGATATTTACATATACACTGTTTTGGTAAATGCATAAATCAAAGAGCTGTGTTTGTAGAACACTTATCACACAGGTAAATGCAATTCCAAATACATTACTGATGATGCGGTAAATACAAATACAAAAGAGAAGTAAGGCAGATAAACATTTTTTTACAACATTGGTACAATAGAATGCACTATTAAATAAATACATAATGGCCACCAAAAAACACTAATAAACACTTTGAACTTCTGTGATATTCTCCGGCAAACAGCAACTCACAGCATCTAAACTTTAAAGGTGCCTCACTAGAGCAAATGATGAGCCATACAGGTTTCCTACATTGTAGGCATGTCTGACAAATAGGCAAGTGCAAGACTATGAAGTACTTTAAAACAAGTTAAAAGAGATTAAATCAATATAAAAACTGTCAGGCTGCCAATAATGAGACTTTAAAGATAGGTGTAATATGTTCTCTCCTGTATACAAGTGCTAATTGGATTTGAGCTGATGCCACATCTGAAAGACTATTTAGGTCAGGGCCTTGGCAGCTTGTGCACCCACTAAGAACAGTCTATCCTGTCCTTATTCCTACATACCATTGTATTGGGGGGTTTTTTAGCCTTGCAATCTATGCAAACCATCTTGTTGGCTTTTGTGCCTTTTTTTAGGGTATCCTCTGGCAGTAGAAGTGACTAACAAGGGAGACGTCAAAGCCTTGCTCCCTGTCACAACCATTTTGAGTAGCCCCAAGCTGTAAATGGTTTGACTACTCAAACACTTACACTACATGGTTCAAATGACCTAATTCTGGTTTTTTTTTTGCCTCTCATGTGGCACAGATCGGATATGTATTATAAACACACAAGCAGGAGAAAAGAACATTGAATTGTATATTGTCAGATTTGTTTCAGCCTTCATTCATACGTGGAAACATATCTGTCATGAATTTTATATCTGCCAATACATCTGTTATCTAAACAGACAAATCATATGTCCTCTCTCACCAAGAATCACATGTCATTGAAAATGCAAAGGACCCTTGGAAAACATAAACAAAACTGTGACAGTGCATTAGAGGAAGATTGATAAAAAGACAGGTAACAAGTGTTACCAGTCTGACCCAGATCTAAATGCTGTAGTATCTCTAAGTGTTTGTCAACCTCTTGTTGCCTTGCTTTTTTAGGCCTTCAACTGGCACAGCAGCATCATCTCGTCCTGCCACAGGCTCAACCCGACCTTCTACTACCAGCTCAACCAAGGCCTCCCCAGCTACAGCCAAACCTGCTACCCCTAAAACCTCCTCCACCACTGCAAAGCCTCCCGCCTCCAAACCAACCTCCACTACCCCATCTGGTGGCAAACCTCCAGCATCACAAACAAGAAACACAACTCCTGTGAAAAAAGGTAAACAAAAAAAGAGAGAGAGAGAAAAGAGACAGGGCTGGTAATCAGCCAGGAAGCACAGGCCACATTTATCAGGGTTTTTTCCTTTTGCTCGACCTGCAAACATGTTTTGACTCCTTTGTTTAATAGTGTCATACAACTACAGACAGTTTCAATACTGAGTTCTCAAGAGTTTTGTGAATGCTGTAGTTTAGTTTAATTATATTATTCTTTAACCATTTCTTGTCCTGTGTTCTCCTCCCAGATGTTTCCAAACCAGCCACCCCAGCATCCAAAAAGCCTGCAGAGTCCCCCCTCACTCGCCCACCCTCTGCAACAAAGTCAGCAAAACCTGAGACTCCCAAATCAGGAACAAAATCAGATGTCACTGCCAAAAAGCCAATTGCTAGTAAGGCAACAGACACAAAAACACCCAACCGCTCCAAAATTCAAGAGAGTAAGACACCTTCCAAGGAAGCTCCCAAGACCCCTGGCTCCAAAACGGCTACAAACAAGACCTCCAGCCCCAAGAAAACTGTAGGCAGCAGCAATCCAACTCCTGTGAAACGTGGCCCCAAAGCTGCAACTCTTGCAGAACCTGGAAAGGAAATAGCTGCTGCTGTAGCTGCTGCTGCAGCCATTGCTACTGCGGCTTCTGCTATTGTTGGACAAGAGGAACAAGAACCTCCAGCAAATGCAGCTGTGGAGCCATCTGCTGCACCAGAGCTGGTGTCCAGCCAGACCGAAGAGGTACAAGAAAAAGTTACAGAACCCACACCAGAACCAGTCTCTGCGCCAGTGTTGGAAACAGTACCAACACCAGAGCCTGTAAGACAGCCCACACCAGAACCTGTTAGAGAACCAACACCAGAGCCTATTAGAGAACCAACACCAGAACCACCAAGGGAACCAACACCAGAACCTGTGCGAGAACCATCACCAGAGCTATTACGAGAACTAACACCAGAACCTGTGCAAGAACCATCACTAGAGCCAACACGGGAACTAACACCAGAACCGCTGTCTGTGCCATCAGCAGAGCCAGATCTAGAAATGGAACATGTGGTTCATGAACAACCCTCTGATGTTCAGTCATCCCAGGCAGACCTTTTTAAATTTGAGGAGCCTGCAAATGACTCAGTTACTTCTCTGGGAACTACTGTCATGTCCCCTCCTTGTTCTCCACCATGCGCTGTTTCTCCTGTGGGAGAGCCACAGGACGCTTCTTCTCTGCTAGACATGCACATGCAGTCTGATCCCTTAGACGGGAACCAGCAGCAGGCTTCTTCTGACTTTGCTCCCCAGAGCTTTGACAATATGATGAACTTCCAGGCAGAAGAGGAAAAGCAGGAAGAGAAGGAGAACCTTTTCATGCCTAGCTCTACAGCTCCATCTGCAGAGCCCTTCAGTATGATGGCACAGCCTCACTTGTTGGGTGCCTCGCCTATGGATGATTTCACCTCATGGAATCTGATCTCCCCTCATGAAAAGGAGGAGGCAGTGGAAAAGGCTGATGAGGAGATAAATGAAGATAATAATGAGGAGGAAGAGGAAGATGAAGATGAAGATGAGGAACAGAGGAGACTAGGCCATCAGCCTTCATCTATGATCACTGATATTAGCTCTTCTCAGGCCTCTGAGGAATTCCAAGTCAGGTCCTTGACCTTTGGTGGTTCTGCGGGTTGGCATGGTGATGACCTGCTGTCTGGGATGGACTCTGAGGATGTAAGCAGCTGCACTAGCAGTAGGCAACAGGGAGTTTCTGACCTCAGCAGCACCCAACACACCGCAATATTGGAAGGCACCCAGAGCTCAGATGCCATGGTCGACTCAAGCCTCCGTGGCTCTGAGGGAGATGGCAATCTCATGGGTTCTCCCAACGTGGAAACCCTGGCCAATGAGGAGGAGGAAGATGAGGATGAGGATGAGCGGGTGGATGAGATGGACCTGAGTTCAGAGAGAGTAGAGGAGCATCACAAAGTGTTCCAGCAGCAGGAACAAGAGGAAGATGATGAGGATGAGGATGTAGAGATGCACAGTGAAGGAGTGACAGAGAGTGGTGGGAATGTAGATGAAGATGACTTTAATGAGGAGGAGCGTTTAGACAACATCAATCGCTCAGGTCCTCAACCTTGTGTCCCCCCTACTTCCTCCTGGGACCAGTCAAATACCTTCACTGATCCCTGGGCTCAACCAGCCTCACTACTCACTGTGTCCTCCCCCAGCCCTGTTTCTGACCACGGCGCAGCTGAATCTGAAACACCCACATTGTCTCCTGCACAGGCGCGTTTAGACAGCAGTGCCCCTTCCTTTGCTCCTCAGTCAGAGCAAGAGCCTGAGCAGCATCAAGAGATGAAGAGCTTGGCCCCTGAGGAGGCTCACGACCTGCATGCTGCCCCACCTGTAGGCATATCGCAGCCCAGCACTCTGAGTGGCACTGGACTGGCTGCCCATAGCAGTAGCGAGACAAGCACACCAGAGGAACTCCGTGACTACGACAGCAGCTCCGGCGTGGAGTCCCGTTCTGACAAAC
>JAUZTA010000011.1:18232590-18251938 GCA_034780835.1 Ctenochaetus striatus | reverse complement strand
AGGCGAGCCTGAGCCAGCCCTAACTATAAGCTTTATCAAAAAGGAAGGTTTTAAGCCTACTCTTAAATGTGGAGAGGAAATGTTGCATCGTGCAGCTGGGCCCAGTTTAGACCACACCTATTGATGATCCTGGGTGTGGTCAGAGCAGAACAGACTAAAAACTTTCAAAAGAAGACAGCCAAACAATGCTTTTAGGCTGGTGTTAAGTTACTCTTTCAGAGGAAATCTATCTTGAGCCAACTTAGACAGGATCAACAATTACACTGAGTACACTAGGTAAAAACTTTTTCAGTGTACATATGAGTATGGGAGCACTGCATAAAAATAAACTTAAAGGAAGTTAAACCTATCCCTTATAACTAGCTTCAACGTACTGAATATAATTTTTGTGCTATCACATTGTATCTTTTTTTTGTCACAAGTGCTTAAATATTTTATGTATGTATATGTATTGCAATTACTACTTAGTATTGCATACTATTGTTTAAATTCTAATTGTTTAGATTCTATTCTAATTAATTGTATTGTATTGTGACCAAAAAACTTGAACCATAAAATGTGGATTGTACTGAGTTCTTTTGTTCTTTCATCCATTAGGAGTTGAAGAATAGTCTGGTCCTGTAGTAGCTGGGTTAATCTTAGCCATTATTTTAGTGGAGTGAAAGGAGTGAGTTTGGCCATACTCTTAATCTTTCCCATCAAAAGCAAGTTTCATGATGTGCAGACTGAAACTATGTATGTTTTGTGTTGCTCTGGTTTTTTAGTATGTAGTTTGTGGCATTTAACCCAAAAGCCCATTGGTTCCCACTGTGGACAAATCTTAAAGCATGGCTCACACATCCACAATATTGTTTATTTTATAAAGACAGATCAGAAGGATCAATCAATTTAACATTTGACAAACAGAATTTTGAATTTTACATTGAGCTGTCATTATCTTCACGATTCACTACATTTTGGTTCATCAGGGAGAATGGCACATGCTCCTCGGTCATTCTCTACATGATGTACTGATCATGCATGGGATTTTTCTCAAACCGGACCCTCTCCACCCTCAATCTGTGCATAGTGTACTTTTTTAACATTCACTGCTGAATACAGCACAGTTCATTCAGGCATAAGACACCTGCAAGCTTTATGAATGTCCCTTTCTTTGAAGGAAACAAGAACTGATGTACCCTTTTGTAACAAAGGGTTCCTATCAGCATCTCTCCAAAGCAGCATCTTTTTTTTTTTTTTTGCTGCAGATCTTCTTGCTTTTCACTGTGATGCTTATAAGCTACTTGGTTTTTGCAAGAGTCTCTGTAAATATGTTGCAAGCCAGTTTACAGATCTAGTGAATAAAAAAAGCATATTCGATTTTAATAAAATGTAGACTTTAAGTCGTTTATGACTGTTGGGTGATTTTATATGTCTATCTTATTTTAAATAGTTTATGTTTGTACAGGAAGTCATAAGGAACCTAGATTTGTATGGCAAATTTTCACGAGGAACACAACACACTGCTAGATATGGTCATTAGGCTAACATTGCTGTAGGCTCCCATTCCAGAGTAATTGGTATGGGATGGAATTTATGTGGCAGACCCTCCTTGTCAAAGCGCAAACAGAGTGGAAATGGGTAAAGACAGGAAGTAAGGGGGTTACTTTGAGAAGGCCTTACAGCTCCTCTTCCTCTGGTAGAGAGATGGACAGCAGAGCCACGAGGTAACTCCATCATCCTCAAAATGTTATTGTGACTTTTTTATATGAACTGCAATATGAAGTAATAGAGGGATAGTTATTGAACTAACCTAATTACATTTATGACATCATTTAATATCAAAACAATTTTTTCATATGTATGTCTCCCTTGATTTTTTTGTCATATTTCTCATTAATGTGCCTACCAACTTGTTCAGCTGTAAAAAAATTCAAACTGTCAAACTAAATAAGAGCTAAGAGCTCTCTGAAGCAGCATTGACCTTTAAAATTTTGGATGCCATCAGCCATTTTATTAATTAACATTGAAGATCTTTTATCATCAATGCCAACAAGACTTAAAGAACCTTTTCTATAGAAAATGATTTTTCAATTTAAAAGTTTTTAATATAGTCCTTAGTGGTACAAAAGACCTGAGAACCCCCTCTTTGAGATAGATTTTCAGAAATAAATGGTAGAACCTCAGCCTTTCAGGAAAAACACTTTTAATATCCCTCTATAAGTGTGTGCTGTGGTCACTTACAACTTACGAACAGGGCACACTGGGTTTTATGTACAACCAGTTGTGGATATAGGTAAGGGCAAAGTGGGCAGCCGCCCAGGGCACCACCTTGACAGGGGACAGCGCTGAGGGTGCCCTTATGCTACTTTAGGCAGGCTTCTTGTGCTGGCTGGGAAAGTCTCACACTCAGGGGAGAAAGGAGGGGAGCTGAAGCTGACCTGAGGCTTACCTCAGGTTGCCCAACTGAGTGGTACAACTGAGTTAGGGAGAGGGGTGTAATCTATCAAATGCACACTTTCGATGTTTATACAGTGGTACTGCAGTTAGCACTTTTACTCAAGCAAAAAAAATGCCACCGAATATATAAATATAAATATTTTTTTTCCCTGGGTTGTATGAAATTATGGAAAATTCTTAAAAAACAGCTTTAGAGAAACTGTTTTGGTCTTGACTTGTAGTTGACAGTGTTTGGATGGGCAATGTATATTAATAATAATAATAATAATTATAATATTGATTCTTGAGTTTAGAATTAACACTAACGGTGACGGAGAAGAAAAGACCTAAGTCATCAGGTACCTAGCTTAGTAGCCTGCAATAAGACTATTATCCCCAATATACCCTAACACATTACTAATTTGGTCAACGTTTATTTAGCTGACACCATGTAATTGTATGTAATATATGCAATTGTACTAACTTTAGAGAGGTTTATTTTCAGTGCTTTAGGGTTATAAAAGAAGTCTCTAATATGATGATATTTTTGCATCTTTTGCTAATGTTGACATTGCTAGGGTGGTGCAAAGCAAGATTACAAAGCTTGAGACAAACTTACATTTTTACATTTTATAAGCAAAACAATTTTACCAAGAACAAAACAACTTTTCATTGAAGAGTAAATCAAAATTACAAAGTAACAAAGTCTGGCGCCCCAGACTACAGAGCAGCTTCTTCCCTCAGGCTGTGAGACTACTTAATGCACCTTCTGCACTCCTCCATGTTTAATAATTTTATTTTTATTTTTTCTACAATCAATTAATCAATCAAGAGGGAACCACACTTCAGTTTCATTATGCAACCTGTTGTAAAATGACCAATTAACTTAATTTTATCCTTGTATCCTTATAGTGTAATTAAATATATTTACTTCTCTGTGCTCTTGAATTTTAATATTGTCCAACAAGACTATAGCTTTTCAGTTTTTTAGTGCTCAAATCAAATTGTTGCTCACATACCGTTTTTTGTGTGGCTGTTCACATTCTTTTAAATGAGCCCACAATTGGATTACAGTGTGTGTGTGTTGGTCAGTGTCCTGAACTGACCAAAATGCACAAAAGAACAATAACAAAGACAACCCCTGCAGCACTCTTTCGATTAGAAGTAAACACGGAGGTCACTTAACTTTTTTATATTAATAAATGTTCCTTACATTCAAGCTATTGGTTAGGCCTGTCAGCCTCACACAACTGTTTCTTTATTTCTTAGTACGGCATTGTATACAGACTGGTGTTTGCTATCGACATTTGGCATGCGGAAGCTCAGGTGCACAGGAAGTGATGCATTTATGTCATGACTGAGGAAGGACAATAGGCTACTTTGGAGACTAAGAGGGCTTCTGTAGCTGAAGTGGGGGAGGGTCTTTGCCCCAGTGCAGGTGCATATTGGACATTAGAGGAGGATGGAAGCTCCAATTGGTTGAACTGAGGTATCAGTCCAAAGGTCAGGAAGTATTATTTGGAGGGTAATACATTGCTGATATTTGGGCTACATGACAACCAAAGTTATTACACTGAAGATGTGAAATATGCGAAAATACTCTGAACATTTGCCAGCGAATTTCACATGATGCAATAGCAGTTTGTGGATATGGATTTAATAAGGTTTTTGGAATTTTGGACTAAGTTTGGCGTCATTGATGAGTTGTGGCACTTTTACAATTGTTGTCTGAAGAAGCACAGCTGTTATCTTATGTTGTGACTGTGACTTGAAATATCAATTGAATCACCAGAATGTTAGCTTTCAAACAGTATATGGCATGTGTGGGCACCTAATAAGAAAAATCTGAATGAGAAGAGAAGCACTGACAATGCTAACTTGCTAATGATTAAGTTTAAAAAAAAGAAGAAAATATAGAATAATTATTAGTTAATAATCCTTTACATATGGCAACTGAATGTACCTGAATGTGGTACAGTGGCACAAACTGTAGTGAGAAGGTATACAAAAAACCCCCAAACAAATTAAAAAAAAAACTAAAAGCCACCCACAATGTGTGTATCAGTCACTACTATCTGTGGACTAGAGTGTCCTTAAAGCACATTGCCTTTACTAACAGGGTCTTGTTTTCATTAACCATTATGTTTTAATCAAAATAGCAGATCTGTAAACATTTGGCTACTTGTGTGTTTTTCCCTCCACTTGTCCTGTGTTTATGAGTGCCATGCTATCGTAATCAACGGCATCAGTAAAGAGGGATAATCATCTGCATTATAGAATGGACCTCTTATCCCCCTCAGCCCTTCTGCCATAATCATTTTTAATCTGCTTTCCATGTCCATTACCATCATGCCTGCTCAACCATTCCATTACATAGCGGGGCTCTTTCCACTTCCTGTGTCCCCTCCTGACTACTCGAGGTGACTTGGGAGCATATTGCACGTAGAATAAATCATCTGCTGTAGAGCACGTCACTTGACCTGGTATCTTCCATGTTCAGGCGTAAGAGACAGATAGGGAGTCTTACAAGCAGATTTGAATGCATGTGTTTGATTTTCTTGTAAAATCTCTCATGGACATCCGTTCATGATTTACACAACATCTGAGTCTGGATTTGTACCAGGGGGTGGGGGATATGCTAATGACTCATGTATCTCATTCATGTTTTGAACTGTTGGATTTTTATAAGATTTCATGGCTGTAAGATGCTGAATTATAGAACATCTGTGATTCAACACAACATGGGAAAATCATGTTTAGTGCTTCCTGCTGCAGCACTTTTCAACTTACCTTCAACCACTCTTTTGGGAAATGACACGGTCCTTGCACCATGTACATGTTTATGTGTGTGTCTCTTTAGTTCTAGAGTGAAAAAGTAAGAAAGTCAAGCAGCAGCGCGGCTCTCAGCCAGATGCTGTCTGAAACCCTTGCTCTATCCCTCTGGGCTCATGTCTCTAGAAGGAGGAAGTGTAAGATATGCTGTTAATGTGGGCCCTGAAGTAGCTGCACAGCTGCAGAAAATCCCCACATCAGACTTCATGGATCTGTCACGCAGCACACCACAAGCCTTGCACTTAAGCTGATAGCAACTAAATAGGAAAACCCTTGACATCAAACATTTAGCAACCCTCTCTGATTACAGACCTCTCCATTCAGACCCCTGCCATAATACAACTTAGATGACTGGAGTTCATTATGTTTTAGTCACCAGTACTCAAATAGCTACATTACAACATAATGCTTGCCTTTTATCCGTTCTGACCTTCCACAATTTTGCATCTTATGTTTTCATCTTACACTTTGAATAACTCTATCCTCCCTATTTTATGATCTTTTAATGCTCTCCCACATATGTATCTTCTCTGTTTTTGCATGCCTTCATCTCTCCTGCCCAAACTGGCCTCCCCAGTCTGGAACGATAAAAACCGGAGCATGACATTGGTGAAAGTGGCCATGACTGTAAAGCAATGAAGTGCCTCATTAGTTCTCATCTGAGTAGCACCCTTATTCAGGTTGACTGTTGTAGGTCAACAACTTTGTTTGCTGCCTTTTTTATATGCAGGTGGTGCTCAGTGGAGCATTCAGAGAAAAACTGGCTATGTGTTTTGGATTCAAGTCCAAGGACCATTTTACCTCTGAACTGGTCAGTGCTTGCTCTGGATTGCTGTGTCTGTTTTAGCCTAAACATATTATCTATACAAGTTGCTTGCTTGACAAGATATTCTTTAAGAAACCTTGTGTTTTTGTTACGTATAAAAAAATGTAGTTTTTAATTGTTTCAGTGTCCCACACCTATCTCATTGCTCTCAACCTGCTGTTACAGTGCATGCATGACAGAAGTAGATTAAGTATGCAGTCTATAGAGCTTTTCTCATTGGGGGTTTATGCTGCTTTATTCCTCAGAGGCCTAAACAGAACTACTGTTTGTTGGTCAGAGTTTACAATGGACAAAGCCGGGAACACAAACACATAAGCGTTTACTGAAGTCTCTTGAGAAGATCGACCCTTTCACAAAGATGCCATTCATGCTGCTGCAGCATACAGACGCAGGCACATAGACAGATGTGCACTGAAACACACATAAGACACACTTCATCACCTAGCCTTCTGCACAGTCTTTCTCCTGTTTATCTGGACTGAGAGATTCCTCTCCACTCATTTATATGATGTCCTCATCAGGCTCTTTTAGAGTAACAGGCATGCATACAGCCATGGTGCGCTGTAAAACAGCAAAAGCAGATTTGGCAACAGAATTTCCACTGAAATATGAGGGATTTTAGAGATTAACATGCAACACACACTCAGTCCAAGGTACACTCTGTAAGCCGTTAACTCATTCATAGAGGCCCCGAGTTGAAAATCTAATGAGAACAGATTCAGCCATTAAGGTGGCCATGGTAATTTAGTGATTGTCTATTTCGTATTCTCCTGTCCTTAAAAGGGAATATGTCATTGAGGTAAATTTGGTGAAAGATTGAAATGAGAGCATTTGAAGTCAATAAGAGGCTGAGATGTCCTGAGTCCTTGATCTTAGATTTCCCATAATGCAATTCATTTGCAGTTATTGTTGGACTGTCATTTGCCACATCTTTCAACTCCAAACTCCAACACTTTTAGTCCTCAAGCCCAATCTGAGATGACCCCTGATTACATCATCAGTGTTGTTAAAAGCTATTTTTATGATCTCAGTAGTACTCCTAATTACAAATAAACTGGTCTTAATTAAAACACTCCCTTAGCTGCCCCTAAAGATTAAAATTTTTGGATCCTTATGTGTGCACAAATGTTAGAAACAAAGGAGCACAATTTGTGTGGCTTTGTCCAAAGGTAAAAAAAAAAAACTGCCCACAAACACCTCTAAACTGTTAACACTGAGCTAAGCTAACCGGCCAGTGACTGGAGCTACAGACTCACTTACAGACTTAAAAGTGAAATCAGTGTTCTCATTTAACTCTCTACAAGAATGCAAATGAGAGTACTTGGAGAAATAGTAAACTGTTTATCTCAGCGCTGAATTGAATCATTGGGTCTAAAATTTGTTTGGTCCAATTTATTCATCAATCCACCCAAAATGCAAACCAATCAGAACTCACCACATGTTGTTATTGCTGAGGAGTACTTAGCTCTGCTGCTCTACAGTCAAATTGGCCCACTTACCCACATAAGAGTCAGGTTGCTCTACTCACTGAGTGTAACACTGTCCTGAAGTTAACTCTGCAGTCTGTTGTAGACTTCCCTCTGAACTGCCCTGCTGACATGATGAGGAGCAACATTTCCTCCTGTTAGTGCTCTCATCATCCAGCTGACTTTTCCTTACTTTGCTGTTTTATTTATTACCAACCAGTAACAGTACATTAGTCAAGTGTGTATGTGTGTGCATATGTGGTTGTGCATGTGTATGTACACACCATAAGAGTGTTAATGTATCCTCTGGCTCAAGCCTTTTCTCTTTAAAAATGTTTTATTAATATTATTCATTTGGTATCTGTTGCTTTGTTTTATCTGCTGTGCAGTGGCATGAAGACAAAAGTGTATGTGTGTGTGTGTGTTTGTGTGTCTTTAGGGAGATTAATTGGAACTTACTGTTCAACCCCCCACCCCTCCAACCCCCAAACAACCCCCCCTCCTGAACCCAAATCCCATCTATTGCTTGCTGAATGAGGCTGTGTGCAGACATCAGGATGTGAGGAGAATTTTAAGTTGTGTTTCTTGCAAATTCTGTCTGTCTCACTCTCTCTTTCACATAGTGTTTTACAGTGTATGACGTACCACATGCACATGCTCACGGACACGCTGGCACACATACACACCATCAGTTTGATGAATGCCGTTATTAAGGGAGTTCAGACCTCTTAACTGTACCCTTTCTCTCTTCCTCTCTCCCTCTTAACAACCGAACAAGTCACATTTGTCCCTGCAGCTACCAACAACATCATGGCCACACATTGCACAGAAGAGCTCACATTCACACACACCAGACTCATGTCATGACCTTGTGTTACAATGTTTAATCCACATTTCCTAATAATAGACATATTTCCATCACCAGCAAGTTCCTGGAAATCCCAATCCCTCCTTTCCTCTACAATATCTCTCCATGCCATATCTGGCTTAGGGTACATTCATTAAATTACTATTATTTTTGGCAACACTACACTGTAACAATTAGGGTGAAAGTTTGCTGCCAAGCCCCATCATTATCATTGCTTTGACCGATTTGCAAGTGTTGGTGAGTAAATGAATGAATGAGTAATAAAACAGCAGAGTAAAGGGTGGCAGCTGCAGAATTCCCCCACTGCCTCTGCCCCAACAGGAAAGACTTAATCTCTATTTATAGACACAGATGAGCCAAGATGAGCTGACAGGCCATTAAAACTTAATCAAATGGCTTTCTGTCACCCAACAGCAGCACCGGCAGAACTCTGCTAGCCAAAATGTGTCACAGAGGACAATGCAATACAGATTGGCAATGAGATGAAGTAAAAAAGGAGAGAAAGAGCAGCATTAAAAAGGCTGAAGGTGTTAAAAGGGGGAAGTAAAGACAGAGGAAGATTTAATTGTTGTAAAAGGATCAAATGTAAGAATAGCAATCCATATAACATGACAGAAAGTTGTTTTGTTTCATTTAGGTTCATTGTGGTCAGAAAACCTATAAACAGTAGACTATAACCATGTGTGAAAGATAGATTGGTTTCACACAAATTACTTCCCCCAATCAACATAGTTCATTAATCCTGTCTCTTCATGTTAGCAGATATGAGTCAAACTGAAAATCATAGTAAGTTGACATCAAAATAAATATTCCCCAAAGATGCTTTTTGTCATTTTATGTAGTTCTTGTTTCTGTGGTTTAAGTGTTCATATTTTTTTTGATAAGTGGAATTTCAATTATTCATCTAATGCTAAAAGAGGGGTGTAAAGTCAACATTAACAGCTAACTGTGACCCACAATTCAGTCAGGTGGATGTTTGGGTGCCTCCATCCACTGATCACTGCTGCACTGACTCTTCATGTCACCAACACAAAAGGCAGTGCTTTAATCAATGAGAGTGGTGACCAACCATACATTTTCTGGTATTGTTTCACAAAAACATACTAGGAGAAATATGAAAGTGAGACTGCCATGGCTATGACTCTTATAGCTTTTAGAAGCCACAACTGACCTCCTCAAATGTCAGATTTCTCTTAATTATCTTTCTCTTAATCTTAATTACGTAAAACTGAAAAATACACACCTCACGGTTTGTTTGGTATTCCTCCTTAATTTTGATTTACTTTGATTTGTTTCTGTTAACAATTTCGGCTTTAGATCAATTATCTCTTGGGTCTATGACAAATAAATCAGTGATATCCAAAGTGGGTGTATCCAGAGTGGGACATCTTTGCGAAGTGTGTTCTTTTCATTTTTCATTGCACATTGTATTGCATGTACACAGAAAAACAATGAGCAAAACTGACTTTAAACATGTTTTTTGTTGAACTGACTATAATCAATATCTAAACTTTGCACTTCCTTTCAGCTCTTTTAGTGTCTTTCACTGTTTTGGTATGTGACACACTTTCACGAACGTTATTTTCAGCCACAGCGGGCAGCTGTGCTCAATAAAAAAACCCTTAACCCCCTCACATCTACTGGATTGCCAGTGATCCACTGAAACTATTGACTAAGTACAACTTGTTAAGATTTAAGTTTTTAAATTTTTGCCCTTTTGGAAATGCTTGACATTTTCAATTTTTTGCATTATCCACTAACAAATTCACTAATGCATATGTGTCATTTTGGCTCAATAGTGTTTTTTGTTAAAAGCTTTTCCATCAAGCTATTTCAAGTAGGCCCCAAAAGGTGGATGTATCAGGGTTAAAAAACCCACTTTACGTTATGTTTCCTGCACCAAACTAGTCTGACACAGTAACAAAGTTAACCAATGGCAGTTTAACATAGTGAAATATGGAGCAGTTTAAAAGAGAAGTACTTTCCTCAGTGAATATGGTGCCAGCAACACAACTCCAAATGAACCCTGAGGTTGATTTGTGTCTGCTCAATGAGGAAATCAATAAGACACTGTTTGCTACAGCAGATAATGACATGACAGCTCACAGTTGCCAGGTACCATACAGTAACACAATTCACTCTCTGGCCTGTGAGATTTCCAAGTAAACAAAAATTAGCCAGAGCAAACAATAGAATAACTTGAGTAAGTGTCACATTGGAGCAGAGGTTTAAAACACCACTGGAAACTGGTATAAACCTTAGGGATGGGCATTTTAAGCTAAAATACAAGTTGATAGTCACTGGGAATTTTTCAAACCATTGTTTCAAAAAAAAACAGTTCTTGGTAAAATAGTGATATTCTGTAGTATGTGCCATGCGTTGGTTACAATCAAGTGCATCAAAATGAATTTTGATTTTAATTAAACGATCATTCAAAAATTAAAAAAACATCAACCAACCCAAATAGACCAGTTACCCAACCCTTTCCAAAATAATTTCATTCCTTCATCAAAAATCTGACAAATCAAATACAACCCGATGCAAAGTCAGTCTTTATGCACTTAAGCTTTGCAGCCTAACAAAACCAAAGTGATGAGTTCAAACAAGCTGACCCAGAATATTTATGATACTCTCATACAATCTGAAACCAACTGATAATTCTGATCCCAGGGCTACTTGATGTTAAGGGAATGACTGCACAGCATGTGCTTTAGGTCAATCCTCCTCAGGTAAACAGAGTGAGACTGTAACTTTAAGAGCTGTATATGTGAACCAATTGTGATCTTAGTTCCTGATACTGTGGCCAGCACAGTTTTAGTAACTGCATCTATTTCGCAGCCAGAATGAGCAACATTAGTTGGTACTACAGGCATCCCAGCACCTTGTGTTTTTGAACTTTTGTTTTTGTTTACTGTGGAGTTACTATTGACAGCTCAGCCATATTTGTAAAGGCAAGACAGCATGGATGCATGGGGGCTGCTATCTCTGCAGCCACCAATCCATGTCACAGAGGAAGCACTGAGAGCCACAGCTGCTCGGTAAGGAAACATTTTCCTACCTGTGCATAGATATGAGGCACAAAACATTTATGTCTTTTATCAGAATGATACTAAGCAAGTGCGACTGTTGGCGTTTTGCATAATTTGGCATAAGTTAGTGTTATTTCGCTTCCTATTCCCCTACAGCAGTGTGGCAAAATAAGAAGAACTAGATGTGGTTTGGTGCCTCTTTGAATCTGTGTCCCTCGCCTTCTCATTGTCTACCCATTTATGTAAGGGTGTGTGGTACAACAGATAGAGAAAGGAGCCAGAGAAGGCCATCTGCCACACAGTGAGAGCTCGGAGGGTCAGTGACCTCGCACTGCTGAGTGTCTGAGTCAGATAAACCCATGACCCTGTGTCTCACTGACAGGAAGAGGGGAAAAGTCAGACAGCGATGAGGCCGTCAGAAACAGACTTAGGTTGTGTGATCGGTCAGTGCTGCCTGTTTGTGATCTCTGCGCATTCATGTCTCGAAAGCGACAACTCAGCTTGTCCTGTGAATTTAGATTTTGTGCCAGCCCTCAAAAAGTCCATTCAGCTTCCAGTTCACTTGCACAGTGGGCTAACATCCGTCTCTTCCACTGTGTGCAGTTTGTCTCCATATGGTGTGGTGTTATATTCAAAGGACATAACAGCACTCAATGCAACAATGCTTTATGTTTTCCTTTTTTGTTAAAAAGCAGAGAGCCCTTTGTCATTACCTCAAGATTTATGTATTTATATATATTATATAACTATAGAGAGGTTGGCTAGCCCATAATACAACTTGTACCTCTGTCTCCCTACAACTTATTTAGATGACAAGTCTCTTTTAGCATAGGTTGTATCAAGTGCTTCATAGTGGGAACATTTTGTCCTTAACCTCTTATATCTTAATTGACCTGCATGTATCTATTAGAAATAGGACTGAACATGTATGAAATGTCTGTGTTGTACTTCCACGTACTTCCAGTCACAAAGATAAGCATAGTCTGATAGTCCATTTAACATGACCGCAATCTATCACAACAGCCCGTCTCTCTGCTTTAGAGACCCAGTAGCAGGAAGCACAGTGGCTGTGAGCTCTCTCACTTACAAAACCACCCGAATACGTGTGTGTATGTGTGTGTCTGCACAAAGTGCATGACGCCTCAGTCTCTATCTGGCAAAGAGCAGAACAGGAAGCAGCGAGGTGGGGCTCGGTCCGTGCCATTCTCTCTTCCTCTTCTCCACCTCGCTCCCTCACTCCAGTTTTAGACTGGCTTTTGATTCCTGGCGGGAAGGACATCCTGGATTTTGAGGAGGCAGGAATAGCACTCAGTGTCGCCTGATTGGAGCTGCTGTCTTGTGTGTGGCAGGGGGACAGAGGAAAGGGAGGGGGCCTGGGGAGAAGTCAGAGGGAGGCCAAACATGGCTAGTGAAGGCATACTGGAGGAGCTGCCAGGGGATCAACCGCCTGATTCCCCAGTACAGACTGAGCAGAGTGACACAGAATCTTCGGTAGGCAACCATGGCCAAAGCAGACTTCAACATGGCCGCCTTTTTTCTTTCCAACCATTAATGTGGCCCTTCTCTATTCTGTTGGCTTCCTTGTTCACTTCCTGTAAAAACATCTCCTATCTGACGGCGAATCACTTGTGAGTTTTCATTCCTGTCTGCTGTTATGATTTCACCCTGCTGTGTGAGCTGTCTTACACCTCGTTCCAGAGGTTCTTTGTTGTAAAACACCAGGGATTAAGTTGTATTGTGTTGAACAGGAGTGCGTCACAGCACAAACTCTCCCTTCCTGCCGTTCATAGTGTGTTACTGCCTTTGCTTTCTCTTCTGCCCTGAATGTCTGTGGCCTCCGTTGCTGAACCTCTTCAGCCAGCCACAGTAAGAAGGATATGTGCAGTAAAAGTGCACATGGAGAAGTCCATGACTGTGTGCTTGTAAGTAAAGTCAGTGGGTTTACATTATGGGTTTACATTTTTAGAAGAATACGAGGTTGTTTCTAAGCATATTTTAAACCAGTTTTCTTAATAAAAACAACCCATTTTTTGCAGCATTATTGGTCTGCTTAATTTTATTCCACAAACAGTTTGTGAAACATGCTCAATTATTTCGCCTCAGAGTTGTGCAATGACATAACATAGCATTTAAACAGCAGTTAAAATCCTGCCAACGCTTGGCCTGTGCCATGTGGTTTGGTTGGTTACTCGGGCCGTGCCTGACTGTCGTACTGTATTGTGTTAAAGATGGATTATAGCTTTAATGAGAGCAGAGCTGTAGCCCCAGCTTGCATGTAGCTGGATGGACACAGAGACCTAAGAAGTTGTAATCAGATCTGCTAAGCTGGATGGCAGGCTGTGTGGTGCAGTGAAAGGCCCTGAGTGAGCACCCCGTCATTGTACTCTCAGAGAGGGGAGGGGCTCAGTCCTCAATGTCCAAGTGTGTGTGTTTGTGTGTGCTAGATCTGATCTCTTGTCACAACATTGAATTAATACCTTGCTCTTTGGCTTTCAAACCCCTTTTAACTAACTGGAGCTTTTTTGTGAAATTAGGCCAGAACAACTTGAACACCTTTTGTTGATCTTTAATTTACTTCATCATATCATATTTTGTTTTGGAAAAAACAGTGATACTGCAGCTCTTGTGTTTACTGGATTCTTTTAAAAACAAGATAAAACAGATTTTTTTCCATATTTGTGAAAACAGTGCCTAAGCTTCAGGCCTCTGGATGGGCATTTCTTACTGCAGCAGCTGAATGACACTTGAGGGCCGATGCTGCTAGGAGACGAGCTGTCAGCTAAAGTGGTGTGTTTCTGACTGGAACACGTCACAGACCTTTAAGTCCTATTAGCATTGATGCGAACGGTTCTTATGCTTCAACGCTGATGACCGCCATGGCTGGAGCATTATGTTTTTGGGTCGTCTGCTTGTCCCATTCTTGTGAAAGCCCCTTGAGGAAATTTCTTTAAATTTAGTTCAAACATTAACTAAATCTGAAGGATAAATGGATACGATTTCAGCGGTCATAGTTCAAGGTCACTGTGACCTCATAAAACAGTTTTATTTGTTCAAAACTCAAATTTTTATTGTGAATTATGAAAACATGTTCACACAATTGTCCAGTGGAATAAAGTTATGAAATTTACAAAGCCTTGTAGTTTGCCAGAATCTCATTTGTTTATGTATTTAACTAGAAATTAACTGGAATCAAACATGTCAATATAGTGATAATTCACCAAAAAATAACCTTAACCTTAAAGTCTTTGCTATATTGTTTTGAGTCTTATAAAACATGGCTGTAAACTACAGCTTGACTGATTAGTAGAGACATGCAACAGCAGTGTGCTAATTCCAGTATACCACCATTTTTAACAAGTTCAGATAGCGTTGGTTTGTGTCGTCACTGATTAAGACGTCTGTGTCAAGGTGTTGTTTGTCTTACATCATGAAAAGAAGCAGCTTGAACTGGTGTGAGTTGTCTTTGTTTTATGTGGTGACGGTAAATGACCAGACAGTCAATAGTCACAGCAGCTGGTTTTCCCATAACCCCTGCAATCCATAGGTTACCCTGTGATTCGGCTCACATTGTGGAGAATCACAGAGTACAGTAGAGAGTGCTGAAGTCACTAAGAGATTTAGGGCCTGAATTACTAATAACCAGAATAAAGAATACTAAATTGTGTGTGTATCATCACAAAACACATGTTTGGTTTGTGTGTTTTGTGGGTGATCAGAACAATTGCATCAGTGACAACAGGTGCAAACAATGTGGCTACAGCAGTATTTTAAATAAGGGGTTTCTATTCTTTATCGGCTTCTGGAGAGTTTTGCTGGAAGGCAGAATGACCTCAAGGCAGGTGTTGCATGACTTCTTCTTGTGACTGGCGCTGAATTAGCTCTTAACTCATCCAAGTACACAAGTGAAAATAAAGACTGTGAACATCAACATAAACATAGTCTGTCTCTTTTTCTTTTACATCTTACATGGAAAAGTCCCTGAGCTGTATTTGTTATTTCACTTTTACCTACAGAAATCACTTTTTTTTTTTTTTTTCCAAAATTTTTTGGAGACACAAAATCTGTGTGATCATTTTAAATTGATCCACTGCTTATTAAAAATCTGTCTGTTTTGGGTGAAAACCACAAAACAATGCACATATTGTCTTTGCACATCCATGTTGCATTTTTATACATATTCAGAAGCATAAACAACACTTATTGATTTCAGTCGGTATTAACGCTGTACAAATAGGCTGTAATCTGGTTAGCTTCGATCAGCAGGAGAGCTGATGTGAGCACTCAACTCTCAACTCCTTACACACTTAAGTGATGCGTCTGCTTTGATGCCGCCTCACAGTCTCCTCTCAGCAGGTTTCACATGTCAAGGATTCACTCAGAGTTGCTGTTTTCACCTCCTTTCATCCCTCAGTGCTCCACTTCGTCAGAACTGTGCTGGGTGACAGTAACCGGCTTTGTCTGTTCAAACCACGGCTCAGCAGCTCTCAGTTGGAGGAGTCACCTTTTGAATCGGTTGCTCTTTCAATTCAAATAGAATAATCCCCTCTCATACACAGGGCTAAATATAGTTTAAATTACTTTTTCAGTTGTGCAGTTTTTTGCATTAACCACAAGGCATCTTCACACTCATATTCTTCTACTACTCTTTCCTTCGGTTCCACGATCATCTTACTCTCCTCTTCCTCCTGTTTTCCCTCTTTAGAGTGATCCTGGAGGGCTCTCAGTACTCCAGCAGCTCGGTCTGGACCAAAACTCTGATTTCTCAGACTCCAGCGTGCAGCAGCGCCTGGATGAGCACCGCGAGAGGATCCGCAGGGAGATCCGCAAGGAGCTGAAAATCAAAGAGGGTGCGGAAAATCTGCGCAGGGCCACCACTGACAAGAGGAATGCCCAGCAGGTGGACTCGCAGCTCCGCAGCTCCAAACGCAAGCTGGAGTCCCTCCATGCTCAGCTGCAGGAGCTGGACGCACACATCGTGGTCAAGGGTCCTGATGACAACAAAGGTGCAGTAGTCACCCTGGCAGAGTGAATATAAACTTATATACCACAAAATACCATCATCAGATAGAGAGATACATGAATCTAGGGCTGGATTATGTGAAATAATCTCCTTTTAAAAACCTTAAAAAGTCACACAAGGTTTTTTTGTATGTTGAAGCTCATTACTTCTCATTGCTTACTCTGTTTTTCATGAGATAGTATGATTTTTTTTTTTTTAGTTGATACTTGCCTATTAAGCAGAGTCACTATAGTCACATAAACACACTTTGTTTTCATTGTGTTTACCACTAGATTCTGTTTTAAACTCTTCATTGACCTAAGCAACCATCAACCTAAGCAACAGTCTACAAATATTTTAGCAGCTCTGTGAGGCTTCACTTTAGCACAGTGGCCTTTTGTAGTGGCTAAATACTAACTTAAGCACACAACATGCTGATGTTTGGCAGGTAGAATCTTTACCTTATCCACCATCTTAGTTAAGTGTGTTAACATGACAGAGCAGCAGAGTCTGACACTGTCATTAGTTTTTTCAAGAAAGATGTCATAAATCAAAGTTTTTTAACAGGTCAAACTTTTGACCTGATGAGCTTACAGAAGTTTTTACAATTTGTCCAGAGGCCTATGACTGTGTACTAAATTTAATGTAAATACATTAAACTGTGCCTTTTTTGACTGAATTACCACCTAAGAAATCAAGACAACAAAAAAAAGATGAAATGTTAGATCAGTCGCTGTTAGGGTTGCCTCTTTCAAACGGTTTTCAGCACACTGACATTAACTGAACCCCCTTGCCTTCTTCAAAGGCAACAAATCAATACAAATGGCATGCTGGTCTTTAACTTTATGTGCTACCAGAGATGAAAGCTAATGCTTACACAACTGCACCAAGAGTAACTTGACCTCTTACCATCCAATCACTCTTGCCAGATGCCCCAAAATCTCCAGGGTCGGTCAATCGGACGTCGGCCAACCAGCACCGCATTGCAGCTTTGGAGCGGCAGCTAAACATTGAGCTAAAGGTCAAACAGGGAGCAGAGAACATGATCCCAATCTATGCCAACGGAGCTACCAAGGTATTCATCTGACTCAACTGTCAGCCATATCTCTGGTTCACTGTGTCAACTTCACTGTCCACTGCTGATTATTTAACATTGAGTCTGTGTTCCTGTACTGTCTTTCTGATCTCCTTTATTTTTGGTTCTCCTCAGGACAAGAAGCTTCTTCAGACGGCTCAGCAGATGCTGCAGGACAGCAAGACAAAGATCGACATCATTCGCATGCAGATTCGAAAGGCCATGCAGGCAACGGAACAGTCTGAGGACAACCAATGTATCTATCATGCTCTTGTTTTTATCCTCACTCTCATCGTTCAATTTGTCTTTCATCCTACCTGTCACTCCTTCAGCTTATAAACAATGCATATTTTATGATGTGGGTCATAATGGATCAATTCTTGCTTCAGAACTTCACAGTGCACACTCTTCCGGGCAAACACACACACACACACACACACACACACACACTTTGCCCATTACAGTCCTCGCACTCGCTCAGGTTAGAGCTGTATTGATGTTCCTGCATCCCCTTGATGTTGCCCAACAACTAAAAGCCATGCCTCATTTAACAGAGGTTAGAGAGGAGGCAGGACAGATGCAGGGAGCCAGGAAGAGAGTGCTACAAAAAGGACTGAGTCAGAGATGACGGCAGAGTGAAGTGGAGGGAAGGAAGGAGTCAGAGATGAAAGAGACTATGAGTAGAGCCGGAAAAGAAAAGCTCAGAGCAGCAGACAGAGCGACAGTGATCTTGGGAAACACACAAGTTGACAAATTAAACCACTAATGGGAGTTTGTTTTCTCTCTGTTCTCCTTTATTTATTTTTTTCCACGTGCAGTCTCTTAAGTGCTGTGCTTTAAAGCTATTATAATCATCATCACATGACTACTTGTCGGTGAAAGAGTTTTGATTTTCTGGCCCACTACATTACGGTTCAGTTAACTGTCATCAATCTAATCAGTGCTGGTTTCATCCACAGCTGTTTCAGAGCTTTAGCAGGGAACAGACAGTTAGCAAGAGGCTGTTGAACACAATGAAGCATTTAGCAGCTGAAAAGCCAGTAAATTCTCCTTCAAGTCTAAACATTTTATTTAGACACAGGATGATATGATGATATGTCACTTTGTCTATATCTGCTGCCAGACATCAAGGGTTTCCAAATCTGATTTTTAAAACATTCTCTCACTGTACAAGTGGTTCACATATATCATTCGTGCATGTTACTTTACACACTAAACCTGACTCTGCCTCAGGTAAGCCGGACCTATGTGGCGCGGAGCTGCGTGTGGAGGAGCTGTGGCATCACTACCGCGTGGAGCACGCCATGGCTGAGGGGGCCAAAAACATGCTGCGGCTACTGGGGGCAGGAAAGGTCCAGGACAAGAAGGCCATAGCTGAGGTCAGAGAGGGGACAGGAGATGATTTGGTTTGAAACACATTTAGTTCAGTCTGCTGTTCTAGTAACGTATCAGTTAAATTATGATGGAAGCTTATAAATGTTGATGCACTTAAAAAAAGAGCAGAGTGATTTGGTTATATTATGGGACCAGCAGGGGTGTTTGCTAAGTTTAGGGCCAGACCGCTGCTGTAGATTGGCTTCAGTGCCCTGTAGCTATACAGCTTAGAGGCAACGTTCCTTAACAGCCACAACTTATTACCAACAGCTGGTGCTGGATAATGCCCAGGGCCAGTGGCATACATCAAATCACACCATCACACACACAAACACACTCACAGACATCCATGCACTTTCCTCTTTGTAAATTTAACTTGAGTACACTCAGTTCTGTACTTGATTACATTATATTCTTGATGCCGTTAGTGCACACTGAAGAAAGACATAAGAGACATCACC
>JAUZTA010000011.1:18190745-18207203 GCA_034780835.1 Ctenochaetus striatus | reverse complement strand
GGTGTTTGTGAAAATTACTGTATATGTGAAAAAGATGTCTTTTTTTTAGCTCCAGAAGGAGCAGCTCAGTCTTTAAACCACGAGTTTGAAAATGCTAAAAATCTGCAGGTGTGGAGAGAGCTTCTCAGAACTCTGTAGCCCACTCCTCATTTCTGCTAAGAGCTAGAGGCTAAGGCTAAGTTATCTGCTACCACAACTGCTAGCTGAATGAACCCAGATCTCTGTGTGAACATCATAATGAAACAGCGTTTGCACCATCACATCTATCAGATCTCTTTTTACTATGTGTTGGTTTGTGTCACTATGATCAGAAGCACAAAGTCTGAACTCGAGGAAAAAGTGTAAATGACTAATCGGGCCACCTTCATGTTATAAACATTTTCCACTGATGCACATGCCATGTTGCAACCAGTCCTCTGTCTTTGATGAGCCTACATTTAGTCTTTGCCGTGGTGTTTCTGCAGTCATACCTGTTTTTTTCAGGTTGTGTTCGAGACACCTGTGTCTGATCAGTGTCCTGTTTTTGACCTCAAGTTTTGACCTGATTTCAATTCTCCCATATGAAAAGATGAGATGTTAAATTTTTAAATACTGCCAGTCCTTTGCAGCTAAATAAAGTCATATTCAGTCCAATAAAAACACTGGGCTGACAGATATTTTTGGTTGCTGATTTGGCGGCAATTGAAGAACAGCACTGACTTTTGGTAGTAAAATGTCAGTTAGGTTTAATTGACAATTATGTCTAGATTTTATAATCACACAACATACAATACAATTTATATAAATAAAATGGTAATGCATTGCGTACTCAAATAAGTGTTAAGCTGCTGTTTGTGCAGCCAATTGTAGTTTATTAGTCTATGTGCCAATATTCTCTCTGTGCAAATCGAGCATGTTTTTACGAGCTCACGTGGTTAAAACTGAACAAGTTCCTCCAGCTGGTTGGCACAAATGAACCTAATGCCAAGGCAGTGTATTTTAAATACAATTGTAGTGGTTAGAAACACCAGCAGCTCTAGAAAATATATCAGTATCAAGCCGGCACCTGCAGATTTCAGCTCTGATATGCCCGACGTGTCTGAACAGTTTTATTCTTTTATCTCTTTCACAGGATTTCCTCCCTGCAAATCTGAAAAAGAGGAACAAATGGTGTGTGTTTGTGTGTGTGTGTGTGTGTGTGTGTGTGTATGTGTGTGTGAGGGAACACAGGTGCCAGTGTGTTTGTGCAGTTGTCCTCTTGTGTGTTGTTCGTGGCTGTGCAGCAGAAATGGAAGCAGACTGAGGCCTTTTGAATACAGCAGCCTCTTCTCTTTGCAACAGTGTCAGAAGTTTGATTCAAAGTGAAACCATCTTACCATCTTGCGTGATGCTGCAAACAATTCTCCAACAAGTCATTTCAAAACTGGCAAACAATCGACAGATGAAGAGATCTGGATTCAGCAGGATCTAAACTTGGCGGGAGTGACTCTAACAGAAACCACGTCATCGCCGTCTTAACAGATGGAAAACGAGGTCAAAGATGAGTTGAGCGTTTACTGTGTGTGCCCGTTTTACAGCCAGGATTTCACATTTTACTATTTACTGTTTGTGTTTTAACTGTGAAACAGCTGGATATCAAAAGTGCATTTATCTGTAGGTGAATTCCTTTGTGTGTACGCAGAACATAAGATGTATTAAAAGAGTTAAAAGCCATGTTGACTCATTGTGCCTTTCTCAAATTGCTCAAGTTGCTGCATTATGAATAAGCATACAGCATGATAAGTTGATATATTTAGATTAGAAGCAATGATTTTTGACATCATTAGGGCAATAGAATAAGCTCTGAACGCAACACTGTTATAAATATGTTTGCACCTTACAATTTTAAAATGGCTAACATGTTAGCAAAAAGCTGCCTTGAATGAAACAGTACAACAATCATTTGAAACCATGTTGATAAGTTGAAGTTTAATATTTGCTCCTATTCAATTTTTTTTTTTTTTTGCCTCTGCCAACTCATAAAAAGAGCACTGCTTTGCAGCTAAATATCCAGTATAATCCAGTTTAACAGCTAGCTGTGGTGAAAGAAGGGCAAAGGGCTCAGGTCTTTGATAAACACAAGCATCTTTAACCCAATAACAAACATGATTGAGTCCTAAACTCAAGAGTCCCTTCAAGTGTAAACATCGCACTCATGCAACACTGACTCAGACACTTGGGGATTTGAAATCTCAGAAGGAATTCCCCATCAATCATCTCATTGGCTGTGAAACCATGTTTGTTATTTACAGTCTAGAATGTTTCACTTACAAAGATTTTGTTGTGCAGGAACAAAAAGACGCTTACAGGACGGACTGGCAGAGCATGAAAATGCCGTTCACACAGAGAATGTGAACTGGCCCTCTGCCAAGAAATGATCTGGACTTCCATTACAATCACCATTCCACATGCTTTGCTTTGGTACTGATCAGATCTCAGTTTTCCTACACAAAAATGACAGATAAAGAAAATTTATCAACGGGAAGTTTTTGGATTGACACATTACAGGAAACGAAACACACAAACCATGGGCTCCGCATTATTTTTACTGCCTTCCTGTAAACTTTTTTCTTTGCTTTTCTAAACATCTATATTTTATCTGTCTTTTATATCTATTTCCATTGTTTTTTTGTTTATAGTGTTTATAAATTCAGCTTTCCTTAATGTTACATGCCAAACTATGCCATCTGCTGTAGCGGCTATTTATCTACACCCTTTGTGGGTCACAATAAACTATTCAAGTGGCAGATTTGTGGTGGAAAAATACTGAAAAGGGGTTATTTGTTCCATGGCATTTGTTTTACTTGCTGATGAGAATTTGATGCTGAAATGCCTCGGAACTAAAACTAGAACTAAAACTTACCAAAACTTTTTCACCATTTAACTCTAAAGTTTTGTACTTTTTGCTCCATTACATTAAATTGTCTGAATTTAAAATGTACAGTCGAGAATATTCAAGTCAAGTGAGTTATAAAGTAGCAGAAAATGAAAATTTTATTTATTTATTTTTTTTTAATTAATTGAAGTTCAACTAGACCTACTTTAAAACTGTGCATAGTAACAGTCACTTAACTTCCACCACTGTTTGCTATTTAGCTAACTGTATCTGCCTGTTATTTGGTGTTGTACAGGTAGTGAACAGTTTACAGCTTTACTGTTGAAAATCTGCCTGTTTTTGCAGAAAAGAAATGTAATTCTCTTTGGGCTTGCTTTTATAAGCACCCTTTCCTACTTTACACAGTCTTGATCACTGATTTGTACAGCTTTATTTTTATCTTCCAAATGTGCTCTAGTAATTGTGCTAAAACTGTATGTGCATTTTTTTTTTTAATCAACTTTGATTTTTTTTAAAGACCCTTTGTGCAGTAGTCAAAGTGTATCACCATCTGTTGCACTGTCATGCAGGGGCCTGGCTGCAGTGTATTATGGGTGGCTGCTCCACTCAAAGATGGAAAAGCTACACACACACACACATATGCAAACATGCACACAAACTACATTCAAATTCAAACAAATAGTTCCTGAAAATCACACTATTGGATGTTTCCAGAAGTAAACAGATGTCTGGTAAAATCTGTGAATAAATAACCTAATGATGAGTTTTTTTAAATGAGTTTTGACAATAAATCTCTAGAAATGAGCCTTAAATGTTTACAGGCCTGTAATTTTGCTTCTTTTTAGTTTTGCTTGGAACACAACACACGGTCCATTTGAGCTTTTTAAATTCAAACCAAACACAAACCAAAAGAGCCTTTTTTTCCCTCATAAATCAATCAAGTTTTATTGATATATCTGATTATCACAGTTACAAATGAACTATTTACAAACACGGTACCACAGTCTTGCCGTCACTTCATTGCATCATGGCTCAGGTTGTACATGTCTCCGTATCCGCAGTGCGTCTCTTGGTGGCGCTGTAGGTCAACCCTGCGCTGGAAGCTGCGCTGACAGCAGTGGCAGCTGAAGGGTCGGTAGCTGCTGTGCTTTCGGCTGTGGGTGATGAGGTTGGAGCTCTGGCTGAAAGCCTTACCGCATACTTTGCACACGTGCGGTTTCTCACCTGAAGGAGGACCCGAGGACAGGACACAGCGTGTTAGAATGAGCTTTTTTTTTGTATTTATGCATCGTTTATTTATACATTTTGTGTGCGCTCACCTGTGTGTATGAAGGTGTGCTTCTTCATGTCGGACTTCTGGTGGAACCTCTTGCCGCAGTACTGGCAGGGATAAGGCCGCGTGTCCGAGTGGATGAGCAGATGTGTGGACAGAGTGGACGAGCGCTTGAACACCTTTCCACACACCTTGCAGCCAAAGCTACGCTCCTGGAGACACATGCCCACAGAGACAGTACATCAAACGTATGTTTCATTTCGTGAGTCATGTGTTTGTGTTGAAAATAGTTTGAAAAAAGGCCCTGTTGTACTTGGAAAGATTGCTCGTACCTTGACTCTGCCATAGGTGCCCACGGGTCTGAAACCGAAGGGCACATGTGGCACATCTGTGGCTGAAGGTGATCTGATCAGTGGAACTGAGAGACTGTTGCGTGCATGAACCTGCGGGTCACCTCTTGATATGAGCACTTCTGAAAGAGACTGAGGAAGAAAGTGGAAGAGTGACAAAGAAAAGTTGGCAGGGACGTTTCCACCACATTAACACGAATCTAGATTTCACTGTCAAACCTGTCTGTTGAAAAAAAACCCCAAAACTTATCTTTTTAAATATAAAAATTATTTAAAGAGATATTATTGTATAATTATTGCAGTTGAAAAGCAATTTGTGTCAACCTTCATAAAGTTTATCTCAAAAATAAATAGCTTTAGAGGAGCTGTTTGGCAAATGTTGCTGCTGCCGGGCAAACTAGTTGCTTCTTCCTGTCTCCAGTCTTTATGATAGCTTAGCTAGCTAACATGCTAGCTGTTGAAAGTATGGATTTTTTTTTTTTTTTTTTTTTTGAAAAAGTGTACGGTAAAAAATGCAGAGAATGAAAATGGATCTCCTTTGATTTATGCCATATGTATATATATATATGCATATATAGATGTATGTATGTATGTATGTAGATATATAGATATATGCCATAAACACATGTTTGTCACTTTAACAGATAATTTTGCAAATAAATGAAGTCACAAATTGTCACAAAGATGGTAAAGTATCATTTAGTTTTTATGTAAAGTTCCTCAGTGAACTTCATCTCTTAAACATGTACATCACTAACACCTACATGGCCCTCGCCCTGCAACATTTCTCTTTGTTCCCCCAGAAAGAAGGATTTAAAAAAAAAAAAAAAAAGGTTAAAACATTCCAAGTCTGGTCATGTAGAGAGCTGCAGCTCTGCTCAAGAGTTGGTGGTGTCGGAGAGTTTTACTGAAGCATCAGTTATGCAAAAAACAAGACTGCGACTTTTTACAGTCAACGACTCCTCAGCTTGGCTTAGTTTAGTATAGCAGAAAGACTTAAAACAGAGGGAAACAACAAATGACATCTACCTGCCACTTCTGAAGCAAATTATTTTTTGATCGGTGTCAAAAACTTCTTGAAGTTTGCCTTGCAACTGTTTTAGGCCAGGAGTGTGTCTGACAGTGTCTGACACAAAACCGCCATAAAATGTCCAAAAAAAAAAAAAGAGTCTTACCCCATTTTTGTGCAGATTAAACAAAAAACATGCAATGTCAAACTATATTCCTGTATCAGATGAGTCTGGTTCATATATTAATGGATAGTTGTCATGTGTCGGTAACAAAAAATGCAAATGTTATTTTTAAGTTCAATTAGAACAACAATACCACAACAAGCAGTGACAAAATTTCCCCCCACATTTACTTTGATTTCCTCTATACTGGTTATTTACTACTATTGTAAGAGTCCAGAACAATCAGACTACGAAATACTGGCAACAGTTTACTTTCCTGACAATAGGACAAAATTTGTATGAATAAAAATTAAAGACACATGGCAGGTGTTTTTTGTTTTGTTTTGTTTTGTTTTTTTTGTTTTGTTTTTTTAACAGCCTCTCAACTCTTGGTATATAAGGTTCGAAATACACACAATGAACTATTTTTATTACTATTTTTTTAACTACTGGTTATAGCAGTTTCTTAAATCAAAATCATGGTGATTTTGATACTCATGAAAATAAAATTTTTACACATATTTTTGAAACAAAACAAGAGATGTCATAACATTATAGCATGAAATAAACTTGCACTGGTTCTCCTTGATAGATCTCACAGGCAAAAGTAAAGTATTGAACAGAAACAAGCAAAGACGTGCGCTCGTACTCCTACAGAACAGCACGGACAGCACAGGCAGATTTTACTGCACACGCTCAACTGTCTGCTGTGTCATTCCCAGGCCCTTGGTTATCATGTTTATCATTCAGTTTGGCTTCCTCTTTTCATTATTATAGCAAAAAATGTGTTAATTCTCACAGTCTAGAGGCCTCCTACCTTTTCACAAAGTGGGCACTCGCTGACAGGGGATTTGAGGTCAGTGTGTGATGTGTGTTTGAGTAACATGAAGACCAGTCGCTCCAGTTCTCGCTCTCTTTCAGATGCCTGGTGTCTGTCCGCCAACCAAGGAGAGCTCAGCAGTGAAGCTTCTCTGCTCTCTGCAGGGCCTTTTGTCCAATTATGAAAGGATAATTAATAACATGATAGCTGTGATGCCTTTTAAAATTTTTAAGATTAGCGAATATTTGATAAGTAGGATAGTTACTAGTTACTATTAGTTACTATTTTCTGTCACCTTTGTCTGGCTTTTTTTTTTTTTTTTAGCCTGAAGTGTGTAAAAATGAATCCCGAATAATGAGGTTCACTACCTTTTACAAGCTCTGTCCATCAGCTCAATCACTGTGATCCAAAACATTTTTATCATCCCACCCAAAGAACGCGGTCTGTGTGTCACACAGTCACAGACATCAAAACTTCTCACTGACAGAGAAAGTGTCAAGTACCTGATGGCCGAGGATCATCAGTGGAGGCACTGTGAGATCTCGCTGCCATCCCGTCCCACGGTGAGCAGGCTTCAGCCAGAAGGTCTCTGACCCCTACTATGGAGGTCAAAGGCTGCACAGCATCTTCGTGATACCGCCTGCCCTGTCCCACTGCATGCCCCACAGGCTTCTCATTGTCCTTTCTGGGCTGGAAGCGACGTCTAAAGGAGTCCTTGAATGAGCCGTGCAAATGAGTCCTTTTACTCTTGACCAGGAATGACCGCGGCATGGCTGAACGGTGACTGAGGGAGATGATAGGAGCGCGTTAACAAATCCTGCCGAAGAAACCTGCAGGAGTCTGAAAAAGTCAGCTCTTTTATGCCACTTTTAGAGCCTCACACACTCAGATGTCACACACCTGTTGGTGCATGTTCAGTTACAATGCCAAAGCTTGAGGTTTCCTTAACAAATAGAGTGTGCCACCTGCATAAAAGTTGCAGGGCTTTCACTGAGGATAACCCTGCTGTGGTGGTGTCAGACAACTTCTAAACTGACATGTGGTACAATTTTTATGCCTCCAACTGAACTGCATTTACCCTACTTTGAGATTTAGGAAAAAACAGCGAAATAATTTAAAATGAAGAAATCTCATATCCACATGAAAAATTAAACAAACCAATAAGATGCATTTGCCTTGTGTGGAATTTCTTATCTAATCACAAGATTTATGCAAATTATTTCTTTGAATCACTTCGTTAGCTGATTTTAACAGGATATCAGATCATGATGCAACAACAACGAGGAAAGTAAAAACTAAAAGTGACTACTCAACAGCACTACGCAGCACACTGATAACTCGATTTCACAAACTTTTTACAGATTTTGCCGGAAAGTCTTCGAGATTTTTTAATATTTCCTATAATAAAGATGTCTTATGCTTTATTAAGTGACTTCTTCATATTGTAGCTCTGTTAATATTCTTTCACAACAATAAGTTTTAGTGAGTCAGTAGATTGAAATGCCTTTTAGCAAGTATATCAAGATAAAAATATTTTTTTAAATAAACATAGCTTTGACTTGATAAAAGTGAGATTCTTTCTAAATTGCTCATCTTACCTCTGTATTGTGCTGCTGACTGGTGAGAGCGCTTCTGTCGTGTCGTTTGTTGCTTGCAACGTCCTCTTTTCTCATTCTCACACCCATCGACTGATGACATGATCTCAGAGAGATTTGATTTGATTTTGAAAGCTGCTGAGGATTGTGGGACTGGAGGTATGGGAGGGCAAACTTCACCAAAACTTAATTAAAAATACCAAAATAACTAAAACTTTTATCTTGAAACCAGTTAACTTAACAAAATACCCTCCTTGTTTCAATCAGTTTGAGGGGGGTTTTTACCGCTGTTGCTGTCTTTCATTTAAAAGCAAAGTCTATGAAGACATGACGATGTCTCTGTCTTCTCTTGACTACAGTTCTGCTTTTATGTATCAAGGTCAAGATGAAACCTTAGTTACCGCGGTGCCAATATGTATTTGTCACAGCTGGATTTACCACTACGGTGTCTGTGGGTGGACCCGTAATGCACTGAGCATCCTTTGGAAAGTTTGAATATCTCATCTTTCTCATGTGAACATGTGGACCTTTATGACTGAGGTGCCAATAACACACTTCAAGGTTGCGCATCTGTTTGTGCGCTCTATGAGTTTTACATGTGCGTGTATTTGCCTGTGTGTGTGTACTCTTATGTGTTGCTCAGTCATCCCACACAGTGCTTTCAGAGAAGGAAGATTTGTTATTTTTCAGCAACTTCATCTAAAGCACAAAGCTGCCTTTTATTTTTTATATTATTTTAAATTGATTGTAATGCGCTTTAAAAAAAATCATGCATAAATTATGTTATCAAACATTAAACAAATCATTATCATATCATTTATAAACGTGTGAATAACAAAAAGTTACCAGTAGTTATCTGGTAGTTTATCTGTTGTAGCATTTGTACAACATCACAAGTAATAAATAGTTTACAAATTAAGAATCTGTATTTCTTCATTTTACACTTTAAATGTGTAAAAAGCTTTAACTACGAATATTGGCTGCACATTAACTTGCTAATGAGCCATTACAAAAATAAACAGAGTTAGTAAGACTGTAAACATAAAAGAATGATGTGTAAACACTCATGGCAGAATGAAAAAGTTCCAAATAGTAAAAAAAGACACACTGAGTCATCGTGCTGTATGTGGCTTGTCAATACAACTTGCAGAGTTCCTCCTTCTTCTTCCTAACAAGATACAAAGCATCCGCCCCCTGAGCACATTTACCAGAACATAGCATTAGCGGCAGCTAACTGCATTAGCCAGCACCCACCAGTCCCACAGAAAACAGGCCACTTCTAGGTTTTTCTTACTTTACTGGCATTTTAAAACACTGCGAACTTACACACCCTTTAAAGCTCGATGATCAGAGATCCCCAGAACAATTGTTTATACATAACTGTACATGTGCCTTACTCTGTACTTTACCGCTTACTTGTACTTCTGGTTAGATGTTGCACTATTTTGCTGACTCATTATTTTTGAGCCTAATCTAATCTAATTCACGAGAAATAAACAGAACAGCTTGAGAAAGGGATCTCTGCAGATACAAATTAATACAGTTCACCGACAGGCTTTAAGTAATGACTGATCCCAGATCATTGTGTTCAACGTGGAGATCAGACTCCTTTTAAACCTTCAAAATTACTTGTAGATGATTAATTAAATTATATAAAAACATTTGTTTGTAAAGGTTTAAATGTTCATATATTCAGAAACTTTGCCATTTAACCCTTTACGAACATTTGTTGTACAAAGTTCAAAGTCCCCCACTGGTAACAAATGCATTGAAGTCACTTTTTATCAAAATATCAGTTTTCTTCACACGAAATCAGTAGTTTCAATGTTTTAGTCAGTGAAATAAAACTCAAAACTATGGTGGCCCTGATGGTCAAAAACACAACAACATTTCACAAAACACAACATTTCAGAACAGCAGTGGAGAACATAAAATTGTTTTCCTCCACTATACACTCTGCAAATTACACAGACAAATCTGAAAAGACGACAACAAATCAGAAAACATAACTGCAAATAGAAAAGCCCATCAGTGATTGGGAATCATATCAAAAAATTTAAAAAAAAGACACAAAGGCTCATTGTGGATTTGACTTGTGACTTGTTTTGTGACTTGACTTGTCTTTTTAACAAGAAGGAAATGCCCACAGTGGACCCTATTTTTAAAAATTTGACAGGATTTTAAGACCGTTGTTCATCTCCCCTGTAAACATAGAAAGTCCAAACCTTTTACAGTCAAAGTTAATGTTCTTGTATTTTTCTCGGTGGTCGTCATTTCTGTTCTGTCATTGTAATTTCTAATTTTCCTGTGGTGTTTTATGGTTTGCCGTTATTTTAGATTTATTCATACTATTTTTACTTCTGGGTCACTTTTCAGAGCTCACTGGAAATCGAATACCTAAAGAGTACTTTATTTAAATGGATCACTTGATTGATCACCATCACATATCACTCTGACATGAATGGGATTTAATTGAACCCCTAATCAGAGCTGGATAATTCAATGAAAACAGAGCAGGGAAAATAATCTCACTCACTCATACTGTGGACACAGAAAGAGAAATATGAGTCAAAGACAGAGCAGACAATCTAAAAAAGGGTTTTGGAAACATGTAGGTATTGTCAAGTGACGTCAAATAATAAGGCCTGAATCTGACCTCAGATTGAAATCAAATCATCAAGGGCCGCATATGAACTGAAACTATAGCATATCTCAATGTGGCTGTATTTCTGCAAACATCTCATTTGCCTCCTGACGTGAGCAGTGTAAAATGGAGATGAGCTTGCCTTGATGTGCATGAAGACAGGCATGTTGGAGCACTGTGGTTGATGTGGTGGGGGGCTCGTAACCTTCTCCAAGGGGCTTTCAGGGGGAGCAGACGAGAGGAGCTCAGGGAGCTGAGACGGGCTGGTGGGTTCGGTGGGTTTCTGCCTCATTTGGTTTGAGGAGCTCAGGGGCTTCTTGTTCCCCTGATGGTGGTAGAACACTGCCTTTCTAGGAACCCGAAACTTGGGGAGGAGGAGGGGAAGCAGGGAGTCAAAAGCTCAAAGTTCTTTTTGCTTATTTTCAGATCTTTACTCTCCTTGTTAAGTTCTGTGTTTGGTAAAAACATGGGAGAAATATGACTTATGACCATATGAGTTTCCAGATTTGCTGATTATACACAAATTGATGAGTTATGCTTACGTTTCCTTTTTGGTTTTAGCTGTAACATCTAAAAAAAAATCACCCTTAAAATGTTGAGCGTAGAGGAAAATTGTCAGCTGCCATCAAACAATCAAACACCTACCCCTTTCACAGCTGTCTCAAAATACACAGCTTTAAGTTGAAGTGCAAGGTTTCTTTTAAGCATGAAGACTTCAAAAACAAGTACTAACGTGTGCATCTCATGAACCTTTTCTTTTATATCAGTTATCAAAACAACAGCAAACTTGTGTCTCACAATCTGATCAAGAGGCACTCCACTAATCTTGCACAGTAAAGTGAGACTATGCAGCTTTTAAAAGAAGATACAAAACAATTTCATGGGTAAAATTTAAAAGTTTAGTCATGAGCAACAAATGCAGCCTTGTTAAATGTAATACACAGAGGGACTTTGTTCTTATAGCCTCACTTGGTCTGCTACGACTAGCCACATAGGTGGCCAGTGTTATATGCTCAGAACTGATTCTTCTTTACTTATGTTACCATGTTGTAGCATTAACCGACATCCTGTAAATTCACTTGTGGCGGCTATGCCTGCTGTTGAGCAGCTGTGGTAAAGTCTTGCTTTAAGAGAAGTTTATATATTATGTTTAGTGCAGCTCAGCCTATGAAAACACACAGCTAATAATGTTTTCCAGAGAGAGTTTTCTGAAGACTGACAGAAAAACCTGCTGATGTTGTCAGGTTAAAAAAAGTGAAATACTTGCTTAATGAAATGCCTCTTTAAGCTGAGCTGCAACATAAAGTAAAAAATGATTTAAATACAAAGTATCTGCAACTCAAAGTGGAATTAATACAGGCTGTGCAACACATCTATACACTGAAGAGGAAATCTGGAGGATATCTTCTATTCTTTCACCCTATTTTTTACAAGTTTTAGTGTGTTTTGTAATATTTCCATGAGATCAGAAGGAAGCTACAACATGGCTGCATTTTAATCTTTTGGGGTTACAATGACAGTATTGCCAAACATGTCTCTACATAGATAAACTTAGACATGTTTAATAAAGAGTGAAAATAAAAACTGCAAACAAAAAGAATAACAACTGCAATGGTAAAAAAGCAGTTTTAGTGGATGTACTACACATGGTCTTAAGGCCAGTGCTTAAATATGTTGAATATACCATTAAAGGCAAAACCATGAGAGAAGAGGAAGCACAGTGTATCTAAATGCATGCATATGTGTACACTAGGAAGAGTTTGAGGATATACAGGGTTGAACCCAATAAGAGAAAAGCATCTGCATGAATACAGATACAGTTACAGCATAGCAGCAGGACTGATATGTACTGCCTGACAAACTATTGCAGTATTTATTTACATTCAGGCATTGAAGTCACTCGACAGTTTTTAAATAGCACATTTTAGATAATAATTTGTGTAACGAAACGAAACACACACACATATGCCACTGCAAAAGTGTAATCAGTAGAGATTGTATGAATAGTTCGCAGATGTTTTTTTTTCTTTTCATATAGAAGATGGAGAACAGAATTTCTTTTATCAAATCTTTTTAAATCAGATATAATATTGACACAAAGTAAGCAACAAAGCACAGTTAGAAGATGGTGCTTGTAGGCGCCTTCATGGACTCACTCCTGTACTATCTCAACATGTATCTCGTTACAATAGTGAAGGTATTCAGTTTGTACGTCAGCTTTCACCATTACATCAAATAAAGTGTGAGCAATGATCACAGGAAGAGAAGCACTGCATGATCAGGCGGCCTCCAGTTCAGGCCACAGTCGCAGCTCTTTGGTGTTGATCTGTGTAGCTGTGGCTGGTGGCTCACTGTGGTTTCAGTCAGGGGATTTGACGAAAGAAGTGCTGTGCCACTTTCTCACGGCCAACAACTTCTCTATCTTTCTGTAACCAGTTTGCCCCCGCCTACCCGTTTTACACCAATTTCCTCAGAGCTTTTTAACTTTGTCTCACTCTGGTTGACAAAAGAGCAAAGGTTATGGACAGTGCAGGACTTTCTTTTCTGTGTTAGGTGAGAGAAAGGAAATCCAAAAAGTTGAGTATCGCCTTTGCAGTACATGACGTGTACACATGTCTATATTTACTATAGCCATGGGAACTGCACACTGCACAGAATCTCAATATCACAATTTATCACAGAGTCATATGCAAAAGTAAAGCCACAACACTGACAACTCGGCCTGTGCCTCCTACTGAACAGGAAACAAGTATTTTGCTGAGGTATTTTTCTTTCTACGTTACGGCTTATCACATCCTCCTACACTTTTCAATCAATTGCTGTCAGATTGAAAAGATCACAGATTCACATTAAAATCATCCACAGTATTTCCATTAATATGTTCCACAAAACAACTGTCGCTACACCTTTAAAGGAATAAGAATGAAAATGATGGTGGTGATATTAAAGATGGTGATGATGGGTAGAGGAGCAGACGGACATCCCCCACTCCCTCACTGCCAGCCAACTCTTTCTGAGATTTGTATCACTTTGATAATGCAAGGTTACAGAAAGGTAAGCGGGTGTGAGAACCAAAAAATGTCACAATACCCAAGACAGCCACAGCCTACCTCTGGAAAATTGTATCTAAGGAGAGTGAAAATATTTATGGTTGTCACTGTTATATCATAGTGTACTTTGATTGTTTGAAACACCTTGAAGTCAAGGCAGATGCCCTAATTTATAATAATAAAACTACTATTTTAAAAAAAGAAAAAGATTGTACAGCCTACAACCATGCTGGCAACTCTGAGGCATAGTGCTGCTTTAAGATAAATGCTAAATGCTGCCATGATGACACAATGACAATGTTAACATGCTAATCAGTTCCCAAGTATGTTTACCTCATTTATCGTAACTAGCTTAGCCTATTACTAAGCTAAAATTAGCTTGTTAGCACTAAACACCAAGTACAGCTGGAAGAAAATGAAAAAGTAATTAGTTTGCAGATATTTGATGCATTATTAATATGCATGTCTGTAATATCAACCCATCCAACTGTTACTTAAACATTTTATTGAAAACCAAAATCCTCAAATTGAAACCAGAAAAAAAAAATGAAGGGAAGTCTAAAATCACCTGCATTTAGAAACCATCCATGTTTAAAGAAGAGCCGTGCTAATAGCAACTAGGCTAAAAAATGCACCTCACTCATTCACTTTAATGAGAAAACTGTGTTGTAGCAGTGTCTGGCCTCTGGGAGGAAAAAAAATCAGAATTAATGTGCTTACACATTGTTCCACTGACAATTTTCAGAAAGAAATAAATAGACATAGCAGTTGAAAATAAAAAGAGCAAAGCTAAGTGATAGCTAAACTGTTGAACTGTTATATACAGACAACTAGGGGACAAGCAAAGATGTGTGTAGATGTGTGTCTGTATGTGTTTGCCTTTACACATTTTAAACTGTTTCTTCTGTTTGTAAAAATTAATACTATAGTCCAAATGGTGTAAAGGTTAAGTAAATTTTGGGTAATTACGATTTACATTCTTGTCTAATACTTGATAAGAAGATTTTTATGACTCTGATGTCTATATGATAAACATGAAATAACAATTAGCAGGATGTTAGCTTAGCTTAGCATGGACCCTTTTGAGGTCTAACTTGTTTTATACATACTATACTATTGAATATCACCTTATGTTCTCATTCACGATCACGGTCATGTTTTGTTGTGTGTTAGCAATCCTTTTGAATACAAACAGGCAATTTCTGTTATCAACTACCAGTTTTTTATCTAGCTTGTCTCTTAAAAACCCTTGAATACTGTAGAGAAGCAAGCATTAGATATATTCCTCATCCAGGATTTCAGTCAGAATTTCTACTAAACAAATCAGATTGTTTAGCATTGACCTGTTTGACGCAAAGTAAATGTCTAATCTCATGCTTAAAGACATTAATTGCTTGGGGTGCTGATATTTGTTGCATGTTTATGATGTTTTTTCATAACATGGACGTGTGAATTCTTTCACATAACACAGCCCCACCCAAAACATCCCTCCCTACTGGCACGCTTGTGTGTGTGTGTGAATCTATCTTAGTGATGAAAAGGTGTGAAGCCGCAGGCCTTTTCACAGCAGAACTTTGAAAGCGAGGGTGTTGATAGGATATCTGCCCCTTGTCATGCTGGGCTTGCCACACCGCACGGCCTGCTTTCTAATTTTAAAGCAATATTTCCCTGAAAGAGACACTGAGAGTACATTCAGTTTTGCTTGCAGTGAGAACCGGGTAGCTTGAGGTGAAACAAACAAATAAGTGACGAGAAAAAACAAATCTTGAGGCCCTCTCGTAAACCGAAGCAGATGAGATGTATTAGATCTCTTTGTAAAGACCTTAAGTAAGAAATCTTCTTGTCTACTATTATCACAGTTCATGCATATTGGACATCATCACTCATTTAGTTTTAATGAGTGGCTACAACTTTAGGGATTTTTCTTCACATTCTTGCAGAGAGTATGGGATGATGATACTGATGCCACATTCACATCTATGCTACAAGCATGGGTCAAGTATTAGAAGGGGATTAGTCTGGTTTAGCATGATGCTTAGCTCTGAAAAGGAAAAATAAAACCACAAACTGGCATGTTCAATCTTTACGCACACACAAACTGCACAAACGAGATGTATTGTGCTAACTACTACAGTTAAGTTGATAGTGGCCATATTTAAGCCAATATGTCAATGCTGTGCTCTCAGCTTTTTTAAATGCTGCAAAGGGGCCAAAGATAAATGAATGCAGGTTTAAGAAATGGCAATTAAAGGAAGTTTGGAGTTGATGTTGAGTTTTATTTGTTCACAACTGGGTGTCACTGTAGTTGCTGAAGACTGATTTAATAAATGCTTATATCTGTAGCCTCCATATGTTTTGAAACAGCACATTTTTCATGTGTAGCCTCTTCTTTTTTTCAGGTTAGTTTATCATTTAACAGGCCCAGCCATCGTTCAGGATCATAAATTATGATTCGCAATCCAGTTTTATACAGCTGTTCATGCCCTCCAGATGACTAAGTGTAATGATTTTGATGATTCATTGACTTTTCTTCTGGAACTATGAGGGTTTTATATAAACAGACTTATCAACTATTGGATGGATTGGCGTGAAGTTTAACCGAAAAATTCATACTCGCATCGCTCTGATTTGAAGCCTACCAAATTACACTGGTCAAACAATAAAATTGTTAGCGTAGTATTGTCACACTGGACCAGTAAA
>JAUZTA010000011.1:18179309-18190012 GCA_034780835.1 Ctenochaetus striatus | reverse complement strand
TGTCACACTGGACCAGTCAACCTTGACCCTGACCAAACCTACATTTAGAAATACCATTTGAAAAATTGAATATTTAAATACTATTATATTATTAAACTGAATATTATGTTGAATATTGAGGGTGATGTTTCTTTTAAACTCATGCTTTCAACAATCCTTGAAGAATCCTTTCTTCAGTAAAGGGTTCCCTCAGAGGCAAAAGGTTCAGGGTGAATCTCAGTCCATCTGAAGGTACATTTTTGAAGCTGTTTTCTTTTTTATGTGCCTCTGCTACTATCTTGAGATTTTTCTCTGTGGCAACAGTAAACGTCAGTCTCACTCACACATACCATTGCTGCCACTGCTCAAACTACAACACCTCTTATCTTTCCTCCACAGTCACACACCCCGAACTCAATCATACACACGCTTTCACACTCGCACAAAAAGTTCAGACACAAATGCTTGTAGCAGCTGTGTAGAGTAGATCACCTTGTGGTTCATTTTCAGTTTGTGTCTTTGCTCCAGATTCTTCTTGGCCCAAATACAAAGGAAACAAAGAGTTACATATGACCCATCTGACACACACATACGCATGCACACATGCACACATGCATGCCCACACACACACGTGAACACACAAACTTAGGTCACTTTTGAGAATTAGATGGACTTAGATTCATTTCCTGTGGATTTACCCTAACCCTTACCCTAACCATAACCACGGACCCAAAAATCAGCTGCTTTCCAAACAAGAACATGACCTTTTTCAAGATTGGTCTTTAACAGTTGGCGTATAACTTTCATTACCAAGAATGCTTTTGTGTGTTTCAAAGCCATCTTGAAGGTCTTCTGTGGTCAAAAACAGTGCTGTTCTGTAGTCGAACCACTGTTTGTCCTTTTGATCTTCTCCTTTTGTTACCAGTTAACTGTTGAACTATGTCAACATTGTTTTGTGTAACAATAATGCTAAAGTAACTTTGTTATATTACAATGGAGTAGGAATAGAGATGCTTCAACTAATGTCCCTGACTTTTGAACAGATGTTTAAACTTAGACTATTAACTGGTCCACGACTAAGAAAACACTCAGAAAACAGTCAAAATGTATTCATTTGCATCTAGTCTATTATCAGAGCCCTAAAAACCTTAATCACATCCTTCAACTAATTACCAAAACATTATTATGTCCTTAATATTAGATTCTGTAGCTCATTTTTATAAAGAAATATTTGGGTGGGAGGACATTTAAAAATGACACTGACATTTGAAAAAATGACAGTTGACATATCAGTGCAAAATATGTCAACAGGTAAACAACTTCTTCTTATCCCTGCTCTAACACGTGATGTCTTCATGTTCAAACAAACCATAATCAGGCCCTGGTGATATACAGTTCAACCTGACTTCATGATTGCTACAGCCTGAATTTGCAATATACTTGTGACATCTTATTTTATACCATGCAAATTGAATACTCATGTTAAGCTAACCACTGGTTTCTTTAGCTGCTTACCTTGTACTGTAGACAAGATAGTTATGAGGTTTCAAACTATGTGGAGTTTGAACTACAACTTTTTGAGGTCAAGTCACATGGTGATAGATTATAACTGACCCCAAAACAATCCTTGGTATTAGTCTACTTAATTTTTTACCACTTATTGTAACAATTCCTTCAAAATGGCAACATCACAGAAAATATACATGGTATACATGTACACACGCACACACGCACACGCACACACACAGAAACGCTGGGCGGTTTAATAGATTTCCTCTGTCATCAGACTCTCATGTCTCATGACCTTTAACCTCTTTGAAACAGTCCTGGTTTCTCCACAGAAGCTCACACCCCCCCATGAACAGCTGAGAGTCAGTGACACTGAGAGCTGCAAGATTATTAACTGGATGAGAAGTTTGGAGTCAAATGCTGCTCTGTAACACACCGTGACTACAGCAGCCCCTGCTGGATAATCCTTGTAATTTTTAACTTGTGCATGAAAAGACATTAAGAGCAGAGATTATTTAAACACAGCAGCAATCACCTATGATCACAGTTACTACACAGGAAATCTTGTAATGTTTGTTTAAGGTATTTAATCCGAGTAATCATTGGATTTGTATCTTTAACTTTAATTGACAAACAGACACTAAAAGCTTTCATATCATGCAAAGTACATTTACTCAGGTACTACATCACTGTAAGGTTTAACAGGCTACTTCAATGTTTCCATATTATACTTTACAGTCATATGCCATCACATTTTAAATGGCAATAATGTACTTTTTACACCACCTCATTTATGTGACCACCAAAGCCTCTATTTTATTTAATTATTATTTAACATACCAAAGCTATTGTAAGGTTATAAAATATAACAAAATGTTCTGTCATGGTATAATCTAATGTAGCTGTAGTGTTTTCCTCACTGTAAGCCCTGAAGGAGTTAAAGGGTGCAGACATGCCCCCACCGGGTCTTGAACGGACTTCTCCTGCTGAATTAGATTTTTCAGCGACACATCCTCCGCTGCTATGGCAACCCCTGAAAAGCTGTGTGTCGTCCAGCTGAGGAGGAGTTTGTTGTACGTTTCAGAAGTTTTTCACGGCAAAACCAGACAGAGCCGGACTGAATTTTCTTAGAGGCGGCTGTGAGCCGATCAGAGGGGAGAGAGAGAGAGAGAACGAGTGAAGTAATCTGGTAGGTGAAAGTTAAATCCAGTGCTGTAAAAATAACAGGAATTATTCTGCTCTGGTTTTAATTTTTGCCAAGAAGTAGAGTTTAGAGATGTTTTTTACAATGGCAATGTTGTTTATATTATTTCAATTTGTTCACCTCTAATGTTCCATCACTAATCATAAGATTTTAAGAGGTTCATTTGACTCTCAGGACCAGAACGTTCATACTAAGATGCTCATTTAGAAAAGGTGTTTTATGGGACTTTCAGACAGGATTTTTGTTGGATGTTTATGATACTGTGATCTGATCAGGATGTTCCTGGATCAGATAGTCGTCACATACTGTAGTTCTGAAGGCTAGTTGCTGTGACCAAAACTAGTGACCCAATCATATTTACAAGTAGATTCAGTCATAAACTGAATTATTTGCTGTTGCAGAATTTGGTGTTCATGAGGGACTCAGTCTGTCCAGAGTCCAGACACCTCTTACCTGCTAGTGCTTGGTCAGTGTGTTAGTCTTTTTTTCCATTGTTGACTTTCTAATGTAAGAGTTAGAAGAATCTCAGATTTTTTCATTAACATATTGTGACACTTATAACCTCATCTTTGAATGTCACTACATCAGTTTTTTGTGCATGGTCTATTTTTTTCACAATTTTCTTTACAGTCATCCTGTAGGACCCAGAGGTCAGCATGTTTTCCCTGTCAGAGCTGGCGCCTCTGAATCAACACCAGAGCAGATCTAAACTGTTAAAGCCCTGGTGGGAGGTATTTATGGATTACCTGGTGGTCCTGATGCTGATGGCTTCTGTCCTGGCTTGTACTGAGCAGCTGTCCAGGGACCGAGTGGTGTGCATTCCCTTGGATCCACTTGCCACTGCAAATACTAGCAATCAGAGTCTAACGACTGGTGGGGATGTGGCACCAGCTCCATCTTCTCCATCTTTAAAAACCCCAACCAGTGCTCCAGACAGCAGCCCAAATCTTCATTTGACTTCGCCCAAGGGTCGACGCACACACCTGGTCTACCAGCAGTACATTTACATTAGCCAGGTACTTTAATGCTAGCTAAACTAATTGAATTACAAAAATTCATTGAATACCACCAGTCCTGCACAATGATATTATAACAGATCAAGTTAGCAGCTGAAGATCCAGATATTTCCCTCAGGAGTTGGTAGACTCAAAGCAGAGGTTGAGGAAGAGTTAATATTTGACTCAGATGTACAGCTTGTAACTTCTTAATGTCTAAAAATGATTATATCTTTGTCATATATTTTGTTAAGTTGTGTACTTACTGAATCACAAATGTTATTAACAATGTTCAACACAGGAAAATATGCAGTTCTATTCAAAGTAACTGTGTTTTCTTATTTTGTTGTCAATAACAACAAACAGAGAGTGAGGCAGGAGGTAAGCAAACAAGACCAAATGTAACATGATTTTATTGCATATTATTACTTTATCACCTAATTACTGCTATTATAAGCTTTATTATTTTACCTAGACTATGAACAGTTCTGCCTGAGTCAGTCTGATAGACTTTAATCTGCAATAGTGACTGTCTGACAATCAAATAAACCAGTCCCATGATACCACACGATTTAAGGAGGTCATCAAACTAGTTCCCTTGATTTATTTGTTTAGGTTGACAGACCCTTATTGTCAGACATTTTATGGTTTGAAACTCATGTGGAGGCCAAGAGATACAGCTCCAAATTAATGCTACAGTTGCTACGTAACTGCTGGATGAGTAAATAAGCAATCATTTGATATCAAGTTTGCTAAGACAGTGATATGTGTCACTGGTGTTCACAGCTTGTTTCTGCCCCAAGAGTCCGCAAAGTCAATCATTTGCAGGTTTCAGAGTCTATCTGTCCATCTGTTTGTGTAGGTGTGTTACCATGAGGCTTTGCCTCTGTGCTCCCGTTTCTTCCCCTACATGGCCCTGCTGCAGTCTCTCGTGCTGGTGGCCAGTGGCTCCTTCTGGCTGCACTTTCCCCACACCTCCGCCCGTATAGAACATTTTCTGGCCATCTTGGCAAAGTGTTGTGAGTCACCCTGGACATCTCAGGCGCTGTCCCACGCTGCCTGGCAGGAGAGCATCCAAGAGAAGGAGGTAGTGGAGGAGAGTGGACCACCACAACCTCCACCTTCCTCAAGTTCAACCTCACCACTGATCCGCATGAGACAATCAAGCACAGACTCGGGTACGGACAGCCCACTTTTGAAGAGGTCAGAGAGTGTGTCCTCCGCTCCTCCTCCTTCACCGTGCCCTTCAACACTCTCCTGTGACTCCACCATGTCATCTAAATCCCTCGGCTCCCAGGTTCACTCTCCATCCTCCAGTCCTCCATTCATGGTTGAAAACCCCAGACAGGTGATCAGTTTGGATAAAAGTGATGGAGAACAGGCCAGAGCGCTGTTCGAAAGGGTCAGGAAGTTTCGGTCCCACTGTGAAAGCTCTGATGTCATCTATAAGGTAACAGAGAATCTCAGGTGTTTAAGATGTATGATCTGCTTACATCTGTTTACTCATAACACCTTTGTTCCATTTATTCAGGTCTACTTGGCCCAGACAATATTCAAACTGCTGATGGTGACCCTGATCGTGAGTTACACCATCCCTCTTCTCAGCTCCTTCTCCTTTAACCACACCTGTCGCCCTGAGGAGCAGGCATTGGTGGGCTATGCGACGTTTGAGTGTATTCATGTGCTGTCCTCCCTTATACGCAAACTGCTAGTTGCTTACCTCACCCTGCTGGGGCTGTACGGCCTGCTGAACCTTTACACTCTCAGCTGGATTTTACACAGGTCAGTGCATTTTTATGCAGAGATACATGTGTTGTTGTTGTGACATTACATCAAAAAACTTATTTGTTTGCAAAAAACTTTAAAGCTGCTCTTATCAAGATTTAAAGCTACAGGTGGGGTCAGCAACTCTAATCTAATGTGTTTTTTAAAAAAATATTGACAAAATATCTGCTTGTCATACTTTACCAATACCAGTGAAGAGCTTCAATTTTCTTTTGCTGTAAACAGGCTAAAACTTGTTATATGTAAAGGAAATGAGGGAGGAATTGGGAATCTACAGTCATTGTTGGGTCTAAATAGGCTTAAGAATGTATAATTTGTCATATTGCTTCAACAAGATAAACCTGTCGGTCTGTGCTCTATTTAGCTCTCTACGACAGTACTCCTTCCACTCGCTGAAGGAGCTGTGCTCACTCAGAGACGTTCCTGACCTGAAGAACGACCTGGCCTTTCTTTTACACATGTCAGACCAGTATGACCCTTTGCTGGCCCAGCGGCTGTCTGTGTTTTTGTCCCCCGTCAGTGAGAGCAGGCTGCTGGAGGAAAACCTTGAGAGGCGCTGGGGGGAGGAGAAGCTACGCGCCATAACTAGTGTGGATGCAGAAGGTTGCTCCAAACTTCAGCTGGTGGCCCTGCCTCGCCTCCCCCCAGCCCTCTTCACCCTCAGCCAGCTTCAGGTCCTCAAATTGGAACTCATCGCGGACGCCAGGTTTACTGCTCAGGTGGCCAACATGACATCACTCAGGTGAATTTTGTGGAGGTTCATATTTTCTTTACACATTTTAAACTGTTCTTATCAAATCAAGAGTTACATGGGGTGTGATTCCAAGATATTTAGACTATGCAGATCTCTTTAAAACTCTTAAATATATGTAAATTTTTCTTATTTTGTTCATTTACCCAAAATTTCCTACATCAGAGAGCTCCACCTCTACCACTGCACAGCAACTGTGGATCCCAGTGCACTTGGAGTCCTCCAGGAGCGTCTGGAGGTCCTTCACCTCACTTTCACTCAGGCATCAGAGATCCCCAGCTGGGTCCTCTCCCTCCGCAGCCTGCATGAGCTCCACCTCTCTGGCCGCCTCAGTAGTGACGGAGGGGTGGGCCGCAGCTGGGCATTGGGGAGTCTCCGTCAGTTACGTCACCTCCGTGTTCTGGTGATTCGAGGCATGTTGCAGCGGATCCCTGGGGAGCTGTGTGAGGTGGCGTGCAGTCTGGCGAGGCTGGAGATCTACAATGAGGGGACCAGACTGCTTGTCCTGACTGGTTTGAAGCGGATGGTCGACCTGACAGAGTTGCAGCTGCAGGACTGCCAGCTAGAGCGTTTGCCCTCTGCCCTTTTGGCTCTTACCAACTTACGGACACTTGACCTGCAGCACAATAACTTGAGAACTCTGGAAGAACTGCTGGGCCTTGCTCATCTGCGACGTCTCTCTTGCCTCAGGCTTGCCTTTAACCGTGTTCTGGTACTGCCAGCTAGTGTCGGTGTGCTGCGAGGCCTAGAGCTCCTGGATCTATCCAACAACCAGCTCCAGAGTCTTCCCCCAGCACTCTTCACTCTTCGTCGCTTGCGAAGGCTCTTGTTGGCTGGTAACCTACTTGAGGAACTGCCTGCAGAGGTTAAGTCCCTGCAGCTGCTTACAGAGCTGGACCTCAGTGGGAACAGGCTAGAAAGCCTTCCCCCTGGGCTGTTCAGTAGTTGTCTTGAGCTGCGCACCCTTAATGTGGCTCGCAACTCGCTTAGCTCATTACCAAGGGGGATTGCAGCTTTAAGTCAGTTGTGCAGGTTGGACTTGCGCAGTAACAGTCTGATGGAACTGCCTGCTGAATTGGGCTGCTGCTCAGGGCTGCATGGAGGTGGTCTCCTTGTGGAAGACTGGCTATTTCTATCTTTGCCTCCCCATGTCAGGGACTTCCTCAGCCGTTCTTGCCCCGTCTCTGGTACATACTCAGAAAGTCATCGGCGGCCTGAATCCGACAGTTTTCCATACTTCTCTCCTACACAATGGAGCTTTTCTTCTGCACTAGAATCACAGATATAAGACCAAGTGTTAACATACTGCTAGTAATGTCTTAACACTGCTTTGTCTTTTTATTATATGTACTGTAAAATTTTTATACATTTTGAATATGATTTGCTTTGCATTCTTTATGAGCCATCCTTTAACTTGCAGTCAATCCCTGTTAGAGAATTATTGCACTTACTGTATACATCTTGTTGTTCTTAGAATGCACAGTAAGAAAATAATAAGAAGGCTGTCTGCATGTGACATCTGGTTAAAAAATGGTTATGGAGTGGTAATATTTCTTGGCATTGCTGTTTCTTAATATATATAATGAGAGGCAAAGGTTTGTGTTGTTTGAAACCAGAGTTTATATTATTAATATAGAGGCTATTAAATATGTATTTAACATAAACATGATCATTAGCATGAATACCTAAGTCGTGAAAGATTAAGCATTATAAATATCTAAATTATTTCCCCTGAAGAGTTGAATTAATAAGTTCTAACCAAAAAAATAAACATGATTTTTGCAGATAGTTTCTGTTTATTCATGTATTTATACTTGCTGATTGCTGTGGTCACTTTATTCTGAAAGTAATCACTGAAAATGTTTACATGCCATCAGGTCCAACCCCACTGGTATGACCATTCATGGCAGGATTCATAAATCTCTACACCTCAAAGATCCAAAACGAAAGCAGCTCTTTATTTACTCACTAATTATCAGTACCGGTGTTCCAAATGCTGTTTACAGTACTCAGTGTAGTTTAGTGCAGCATTTTGTCACTGTGATCACTAGAGGGCAATGAGATGTGAATCTGAGTACACTCACTTTCAATGCTAGCCAAGGGGCAAAGAAAGAGAGGAAGAAAGAAAAAAGAAAGATATAAAGAAAGACACTCAGACAGAAAAAAGTGGCACTAAAGGGTTTGTTTAAAGCTTAAAAGCAATACCTGTAGACAAAAATCTCATTACAAATATAAATATAGCATTGCATGTAAAATCATAGTAAAGACCATTATTTTAACATTTAGGCAAAATGTTTAATAATAATTAAAATCTTAAATGAGACTTAACTATTCTGAAATATCAATTGCCTTCATATGCAATATTTAGTCTAATTAAATATTCATTGATTTACTTGAAATTATTTTATTTGTTCTATATTATTTGTGAGCTTCCGTTGAGTCTGTATCCCGCTTTTTTTACTGCGGAGGACTGCGGCATACTTTTTGACCAATCGCTATCTTAGTTTACCGGCGGTTGTCGAAATTCACCAATGTAGTGCACGCGCTGCAGTGGAGGCGGAACTTCCGTTTTTTCGTATAAACCAACTGAGGCCTCTCCATGCGGTGTTGATTGGACGCAAAGCTAACACCGAAAAGGTAAGAACATTATAGCGGCTTATTTGCAGCAGTTATTGGGGTTTTAGAGAGTTTGTACGATGTCCAAGAATTCGAAAGTGAGATTTACTTTGCTTTGATAACAAAATAAGGGAGTTACTCTGGAACAAAATAGCTTTATTCATTGTTTGCTTTTTGGTGCTAACGTTACTCGGAGCTAGCGTGTTGAAGATAGCTTAGCAAACCCGCCGTTCTTCCTTATATTTTTTTATATTCAGTTTACGAATTGCCTTTTTATATTAAGCACAATGTGTACTCTACATTGACCTTCAAATGTTCTTGTTATGTTACTCGTTTTATTTTCCTGGTTAATTAGGACATCGGTCGTGAGCGATTAATAAATTAGCTTGCCACGTTAGCAATCGTTATGCAACACAATAGCTAACCGGTTTTGTAAACGGCTCAGAAGCTAACCGGTGTGGTTAATCCGGTAGTGTCGGCTCTGAGGATTGATTTTTATATGTTAGTAAAGGATTCTAGAGAAATAATTTGATCACATCCATTGCTTTTAGTTTAATTTAGACCTTGTTTAGTATGTGCTTATTCTCCTCTTTAACTGGATTAGCTAGCATATCACACCAACTGATCTCGCGAAATGGGGTCGCTGGTTGCAATTAACAATGCCAGTGTAAAACGTCGGGTATATATCTCTGCTGGTATCGCTGAGACAAAACAAAATTTGTCTCAATATTAAATATGGATCCAAAATAACCTTTCAACCCCAATCTACAGACTTATATAATTAATGTGCCTATATTAAACACGTGTAGTGAAACCTGGCACAAAGAACGGCAACAACAGGTGGCCTTCGTTAAAAGCCTCCATGTAGTCCCAGCTGTTGGGTGAAATAAGCCATTAAAGACGACGATCTTACAGGCATAGCAAAGCAAAAAACTATTTTTTCTTGTGTTAGACAGACACAATGGCTGAGAATGATGTTGAAAATGAGCTCCTTGATTATGAAGAAGATGAGGAACCTCAGGGAGCCCCTGAGAGCGCAGCCCCTGCAGGGAAGAAGGAGGTGAAGGGCTCCTACGTTTCCATCCACAGCTCTGGCTTCAGAGACTTCCTGCTCAAACCAGAGCTGCTTCGTGCCATCATTGACTGTGGTTTTGAGCATCCATCTGAAGGTGAGAAGCATATGTTTCTTTCGACTGATCGGCAAATGTTGTTTAACTGGGGTGTTGTTAATGGAGTTCTTGTTCCATCTTATCATGAATTTTATTTATACAGTGCCCTTACAGTTGACAAATAGTTAACCAGCGTGTAGGGTTAATATCAATGCATCAATCACAAGATTTTTGTGTTACCCTGAAATGTTCTTAATAGCCTGTGTTTACATGTGCTGTGGGTGATCTAATCCAAAAGAGCACGTCTTTAGGTTTGCACTTTGCATTTCAAAGCACCCCACGCATGTGTCGAGTGGCCACTTGTGAGCGGGTCTCTTATCTGTTCTATGTGCATGTAAATACATCTTTCCATATGCAAAGACCGAATACATTGCTTTTTTGAACTGGTGGGCCAACAATAGAAACCACCAAGCCAGGAAGGACAGAAGAACCGCTATCACTCAAAGAAAGATGTTGTGGTATAAAATTCGCCAGATTGAAAGTAATACCTAATAAATAAAATTTGTTGTAGATAGATTTTCACAAAGTTTGCCCTCACAAAACGACTCTCAAAATCTGGTGTTTCTATTGGGAACAAGATGCAGAAGTTAAAAAAAGGCACAAACAATTTAAAATTTGTCAGGTCTATTTTTCCTTACTCAAACACAAAAATTTGTGCCCCATTTGTTTGTTTTTGTGTGTTTTTTAAGAGTTCG
>JAUZTA010000011.1:18163590-18179209 GCA_034780835.1 Ctenochaetus striatus | reverse complement strand
ATGGCTAACAATAACACGGCCAACATTAATGCGGGCCACCGGCCACGATAACATCAGTAATAAGTTTGAAACGAAAGACACTAACCTGTCGAAATTCGCTGAAAAGGCCATGGTTAGTATCGATACTTTTGAAAGTGAATATTGTATGCGGATACAAAATTTTAGTATCGATACTTTTGACAACTCTAGCCACATGTAAATTTTCTCTTCATTTATAATTGTAAAAGTGTAGAGTGCTTTCATACCTGGAGTGTCCACTCAGTATTGGGTCATCGAAGGATGTGTGCTAAAACCAAGCGTGCAAAGGCTCTTTGAACAGGATGAGTGGTGTAGTTTAGAGTTGATCCAATTCCGATACAAATATCCGAAAGGCCACAAAACTACCAAAAAATGCTGGCAGTGATATCAGTGAGTACTTGAGTCCATGCACCAGTCTGATACCACATATGGAATCAGAAATAGAACCGTGTTAGCTCTGTTAGCTTTGCTTAATGCTGCATATCAAAAAAGATATCAGGACACTTCTAGCGCAGTAATGTCTACTTGAGTCTTGTCAGGTTGCTGTTAATGTTGCATCTGTATTTACAGTTTTTCAGGAGCTGGACCAGCATTAACAGTCCTATAAAATGCATTTTTCTTGCAGGGCTGCCACATGTCAAGAATTTCTTTTTAATAGCTTAAATGTAAATGCTGAACTGTTAATGACACAACTGACTAGACTAAATGTTCTTGTATGTTCTATGTTTTTTTCAAAATGCAGTGCAACATGAATGCATCCCACAAGCTATCCTGGGCATGGATATCCTGTGCCAAGCCAAATCTGGTATGGGCAAGACGGCAGTGTTTGTGCTGGCCACGCTGCAGCAGATTGAACCTGTTGATGGACAGGTTAGTACACATGGACAACACCAAATGTCTTTGTAATCAAGACAGGGGAGTATTGTCAGAGATTTTCTTCATGGCTTGAGATCAGAAACAAGCCATTGTTTGTGTCCTCTAAATTTAGTCTAACCCTTACATATGATCCAGTACAAACAAGGGTATATTTGAGTAAATGGCCTCCTTCCAGCCTCAGTTAATGGAAGTTAGTGATGGAAAGTATTGATCAAAAGTTTGTTTATACATGCAGCAAATATATCAACATATTAAAATGTTAAACTAATGTGATGTGATGAGCGCTTGACCTTTTCTGTAATGCTGCATTACTTACATTGTTTGCGAATATGATGCACAATAATGTCCAATTTCATGTGAACTATGTATTGCTCCATTATATTCCATAACTTTTTAAACTTGTACCATGTTGAGATGTTTACATTTTGGTTGACATACTCCTTACACTACATACAAAATATGTAATTCACTTACCTCGTTGAATTGTAAAAAGAGCTAGCTCAAACAGTGTTGTTCTCTTTTTTGCTCAATGTATCAAGATGCATTAAATTCCCAAGAAGAAAAGTCTCTTTTACAGTAACTTTTTGTATTTCTACTCCTCAGGTGTCTGTATTAGTCATGTGCCACACACGAGAGCTGGCCTTCCAGATCAGTAAAGAGTATGAGCGTTTCTCCAAGTACATGCCAACGGTAAAGGCAGCAGTGTTCTTTGGTGGCCTGGCCATCAAGAAGGACGAGGAAGTCTTGAAGAAGAACTGCCCTCACATTGTTGTCGGGACACCAGGCCGCATCCTCGCCCTCACCAGGAACAAGACCCTCAGCCTGAAGAACGTCAAGCATTTTGTCCTGGATGAGTGTGACAAAATGTTGGAGCAGCTAGGTGTGTTCTTTGGCGGAAAAAAGTTTTACTGACTCCTTTTAGTTTTAATTGATTAGACATTTATATACACTCACACTCACCCACTTAACGCAATGTTTTATCAGAATCATAGCCATTAATCAGGTGTATGTTTTTTTTTTTTATCATGTGACAGACATGAGACGTGATGTGCAGGAAATCTTCAGGATCACACCTCATGAGAAGCAGGTCATGATGTTCAGTGCAACACTGAGCAAGGAAGTGCGACCAGTCTGCCGCAAATTCATGCAAGATGTAAGTAATTGATCAAGTGTTACTTCAGAATTTTCCATAACTCCTTATTGGCAGGATACCTGCTCCTTCTCATGCTGCTGCACATCTGTATTGCACACAATGCTAATGTACCTAGAAACTCAACCGGTATACCCAACTTAACCTATGGCTTTTCCTGTGCAGCCAATGGAAGTCTTTGTTGATGACGAGACCAAGCTTACACTCCATGGCCTGCAGCAGTACTACTCCAAGCTGAAGGACAGCGAAAAGAACCGCAAGCTCTTTGACCTGCTTGATGTGTTGGAGTTCAACCAGGTACAGTGGTGACGTTGTTTGGTGGTTAATCACGGTGAAGAAGCATTTGGCATAACGTATTACTTAAAATTTTGCTGGTGTAAAGAATCATCAGACATGCTGGATATTTTTTAAAAAGTGTAATTTTATTACTTAATATGACCATAAAATTAAACACCATGGTTTCTACAGTTGTACAATCATGTTCTAAATTTGGAATACAAAACTGTGAAAGTTGCTTTAATGGAAAACTGTTGAAGTTTGGAAAATTTGAGTTTGATACATAAGTTTTACTTGAGTATTACAAAGCCACAGCAAGAAAGCGGGTAACTTGACTCTGTCTGTCAGATTAGAGGGAATCCCATGGATAGTCCCAACTAGTGCTTTAGGTTGCCGACCAAATCTGCCCCAGCAGCTGAACCTCAGTGTCTTTGCTTTGCCCCTAGGTGGTGATCTTTGTCAAGTCAATCCAGCGCTGCATGGCTCTGTCTCAGCTTCTTGTGGAACAGAATTTCCCTGCCATTTCTATCCACAGGGGAATGACTCAGGAGGAGAGGTGAGACTCTCAAACAGACACAAATCTCCATCTTACATATCCACTCCCATTAAATGTATGCTCTGTTGAGCTATAAATGCTAGGCATGTTCATGGTGAATGAACCCTCACCAGTTAGCTCAACACATCACCCGCTTTAACGGGGGATGTGGTCCAGTAATGTCTACAGCAGCTGTGTTGATAAATTCCCGGGATATGTCCTCCTCCCTACCCCCTCCACCTCAACAGGCTGTCTCGCTATCAGCAATTCAAGGACTTCGAAAGGCGGATCCTGGTGGCCACTAATCTCTTTGGCCGAGGGATGGACATTGAGAGGGTCAATATCGTCTTCAACTACGACATGCCAGAAGATTCTGACACCTATTTACACAGGGTGAGAACTGCAGAGGGGAGATAGCTGTGCATGTTTTACCTGTTTTAATATTTGTTGTGTCTTGGTAACAGTCTCAGAATACCAAAGTAAAATGCTGTGACCTTGTGATTCTGATAGCTGCTCACTGAACCTTAAATTGCATAAAGTATTACATTTTTGGATTTAACTCACCCAGGCCTTCTCTGCCCACATCAGGTTGCCCGTGCTGGTAGGTTTGGGACCAAAGGCTTGGCTATCACCTTTGTGTCTGATGAGACCGATGCCAAGACTCTGAACGATGTGCAGGACCGCTTTGAGGTCAACGTGGCTGAGCTGCCAGACGAGATTGACATCTCCTCTTACAGTAAGTATTTCCGTTTCCCAGTGTCTGCCTAAACGCAGCAATGCTTGATGGGCTGAGTGGGTTCAAAGAAATTCATGCTTTTTAAAAAAACAAACAAAACACCATCACTACTCTTGTTGTTGTCCCGATCTAGTGAGATCTTGAGTTGTAGATTGATAATAAGCTGGTGTTAAAAACCCTCAGAAACATCTTGGCAAATATGCACGGCAGTTGGTGCTGCCATGTAACCGTGGGGTCTCATCAAAGGGAAACTGCCCTAACATGTTTAACCTGTTGGTGAAAAGTTGGTATGCTCAGCTGTTGCTCATTGCGCTGATCTTTCACATGCTCAACTCATGCATCTCCACCTCTGCCCCCGCTTTAGTCGAGCAGTCCAGATGAGTCCTCCAGCCAAGCAGAAGTCTCCTGTCCTGGATCTTGTACCGTGTATTTGGACGTAGACGTACTTCACTGTTGATTTGAAAGCTCCGCTTTGTTCCCTGTGTTCACCAAACATTTACTTTTATCATCAGTTGTTGGGCTTTTTTTGTTTTCTGTTTTTTTTTTTTCCCTGGGGGGTGGGGGGTATGGTTGATTTTAATTTTGTCTTTTACTGTTCTTTTGTTTCATAAAATTAAAACTTTTTATAAAATGCCATTTTTACTATTGTGGTCTCTCGTAAGGCTATTCTTCTTTTTTCACCATTTTCATTGATTTCAATCTCAAGCAGAGCTTCAGGGAAACATAGAAAAGTAGTTCTGAGGAACATGTAAGAGTGAGTTTTAGCCCCCTTTTTAAAATGTTAAAAGTAGTTAGCATAGGAAGTTTTGTGTTTTCTGTTTTCCCCCCACTGCAAGAGATAAACATTATAAAACATGTAGTGACCATTGGTAAAACAGTTTTGGCTTATATGGCAGCTCTTTGAATTTCCAATTGAATGCCTCCAATAAATGAAGTCACCAAGTGGAGTCCTAGTGGTTAATTTGCCATTCTTTTATTAGTGTCAATAGCACATTGTAACATGAAATTATTTATGTATGATTTGTATGTAATCTTGTTTTGCGGTTTTAAATGTCACAAACTAAGATCAGTGCCATATTTGTTACATGGGTAAAAACTGCAGACAGTATTTCAGCATTTATGGCCCCCAGATGGTGTACCCTGATGAATCTGTTTCCAGTAATAATACAGTCAGGCCAAGTCTTTTATTTTTCCTTTACTTCAATTCTGTGAGCATGATAAGAAAATTTTAATTTTGGTTAATGTTCAACACACAGTTGTGGGAGTGAAAATGTCTTTATTGAGAAAAGCAAATGAAGTCATCTTAATCATAAAACCAAATGTGTGTTAGCCAGTTGTGTAGAATTGTTCTAGGGAACGTGAAAAAAATATTCAGTCTCTTTGTAAACAAGTTTTTTTTTTTTTTAGAGCATGACTTTATCATTACAGATGGTATTAAAGTAAACTAATAGATATAACAAACACCATGCTTGCAAATTGGCACATCATGCATGTAAAGGATCTGAATCCTGCCTCATTCAGTGCTAAACTATACATGGACTACTTGAGCATAACTTGAAAAAAGGATGGGCCTTTATACAGCAGATACAACTACATAGATGGTAACAATGCATCTGTACATAGCTGCTCTACAACGTCTTTTAACAAAAGTAGACATAAAGTACCAAAACCACGTTATCTGCAGCATCATCAGAGACCAACAACAATGGCAACATAGCTATTGAATACATTTTTTAATCACCAGTTTAAAACCCCTTAAGCTTAGAGGTGAGAAAGCATACTGTAGCCAAGAAATGGTAGAAAATGTAAATATTTTCCAGTTTCACAGAAATGTGAGATCAAGTCTAAGTCAAACTTATGGCACAAGAAAAAAATCCTTTTCTGAAATAATAAAATGGTGCTCCGAATAATTTGGCACCTGTTTTAAATGTGTATTCAGTGGAATTAAAAAAAATCCTTAAATTGATCTTTCAATCCCTCTGTGTTACCTATGAGTGAGTTAAAAGGTTATCATAACTCATGGCTGTCATAAGGTGCGTGAACTTTAACCCAAGTCCAAGTCAAGTTCAATGCTTAGGTCCTTCAGTCATCGTAAAGGAGTTTGGCCACAAAAAAAGGTAAAGTAATACAATATTCATTTCCTTCAAAATGTCCTTTACAACTGGTTCTTAATGCCCTGTGCAGCTTTTCTGCAGGGCCATAAAGCTCTTCTGTGCCTCTGACAGGGATGTTAACTGACAACCCAGCCTTCAAAAACAGACACCACTGAAATGTGAAGAAGAATGAGTTAATTTTTCGTTTCAGTGAGCTGCCATGCTGCTCAATTACAGGCCATATTGGGCACCAGAGCGCGGTTTCACCCGCCAGTCACAAATTACATGTTTACCTCAGTACCCACAGTTTTTCAAATTTTATTTTTATAGCAAACGAGAGTGGCTGATTTCCTCTCACTGCCCCTCAGAGTCGGGATTGTAATTTGCACAGAATTAGGCTGTCGACTTCTTGGCGCCAGAATCCCAGGCTTGTTCCTCTGGTGCTTGCTAAATGTCTCAGTTTCTCGTGGAGGCAAGGCAGGGGATGAGTCCAGCTGTGTAAACAACCTTTGACATATTCCCCACTAATATGTACGAAGCCTCAACCCGTCACGTTCAACTCTTTTTCTAGTACATAACTCCTCTTCTCCTTCAACATCCATCATTAGATATGGCTTTTTGACCACTGTGACCTCTGATGTGACCCCTAGGGTCGAGCCCCAGATCTGTGGGAGTCCTCTTCTCCCTCTCAGCTGTTTTGTCCCTCTCGGATCCCCGTTAAGCCACACCGAGGATCCAAACATAGCAGCACCGCCTTCCCGAGTGGTGGGCCACTGTGTCATCATGTCTGTCTCAACAATAAATACCAGTGAATAAATACCATAAAAAGACACAAGCCTAATTTTTGTAGGAACATCTGAGATGCTCCTCCGTTTTCTGCTGTCAAGACTTCAGTTTTTGAGGTCAAGTCTTATTTTGGTTTATCAATACTAAGTTATTGGAGTGTACAGACATATGATTGCAGCTGATTTGTTATTTGGCATCAAAGCAACATAAAACCAGCCTTTTTTTTGACTAGTCTGACCTGTTGCTCAGTAACTGATGTGATGTAAATCCACACAACCAACATAAAAACATCAGCAGTTTCGCTCCATCATCCCCAACAAAAGTCTCAGAGTTCAGGGGAAATTTGGTGCACGGCAGCAACATGGTCACTGGTTACATCCAGGTTTTCCATAAAGATTTTCTCAGTCTGTAGAAGTCTGGCCGGGCCAGAAACAACTTGTTATCTACACTAAAGCAGGGCTGGTCACTTTGCTCTTCCCAAGTTTGATACGCGCCCATCTAATTCATTCTTCTTCTCCCCATTTCTCCCCAAATAATCTTCCAGAATTGATGTTTAGATGTGTGCACCTTGCTTGCTTCTACTCATAGATACACTAAGGACAGCTATTCTATAATGGGGACCGCTATGGGGGAGTTAATGTCTTTATTTTTTGAGGGAATGTAGATTGGGGGGATGATACCACTAGTCGATGAACTTGTGTGTGTCTCCATAGAGCCATCGCTGTGGAGGCATGGCAGCCTCGTTGAGATGGTTGCACTCATCACTGCACTTGCAGGACTGGATGAACATCACAGACCTGTTGAAGCGTTCGCCATCAGGGCAGGCGAAGGTCACATTAGCCGTACGTGTGCGACGGGGTGAGCAGCAACGGCCATCCCTACATACGCCGCAGTAGTTGGGCCTGTACAGGCGAGTGCTCCTGCAGCCGGCGTAGGACAGGCGATGAGGCTCAGGGGCCTTATGGGTACGAGAGCACTTCCTTCCTTTCTGTGGAGGGAGATAACAAAAAGAAGGATCTTACTTTCACAGTCAAAGGAGTTTCATGGACTGTATAGCCATGCTAGCAGCTCTGTAACATTGCACTAAAGCACTGTAGTGCTATGGGATGTATGATAATGTTAACGTGCTAAAATGCTCACCATAAAAAAAAAATGCTAATATGCTAATGTTTGGTAAGTGTAATGTTTTCTAATTTACTGTCCTGTGTTGCCATACTTATATTTGCTAATGAGAAATGATGGGTAATTAGTTTGTAGGAATTTTGTCATAAACCAAAGTATTTGAAAATGTATACTTTTGCCTGGTGATGGCACTAAATGAACCATTCAGGGCTCTGCACACTTAAACCCTTCATCCCAATTTAAAGTTATTAATCCAAAGGTTGTCTGGACATTTCACTCAAAACCACAAATAACAACAACATGGTGGCACAATAGGAAAGATCAAATTATCATGTTAGCAAGATTTAACCTCTGGGGAGCCTGAATATATGTATAAAACTACACATTTACTATTTAAAAGGCAGCCCCAAGTCAAGATTTGTCAGTATAAACCAAAGTGGATTAAATGACCAACAATGCCATCTTTCAAGCCTCACCACCAGTGCGGCCAAATGTCTTTTCTTTAATTCAGCTGTGATGCTACACACTAGAGAAATGTAGAGCAGGCTGGTCACTGCTTTCCAGCGAAAGCTTTCCTGGATCACGTTGCCATTTGCTTGGAGTCAAAAGTGCCAGGCCGTAAGGCAGAATAAAATGACTCACTACTCGAGCTCTGGGACACGAATAACAAAGCTAATCTAGTTAAGTACAGACACAGAGAAAAACAAAATAAAGGTCAGAACAACAGAGGAGCGCCAGAGAGAGGGGCACGCCATTAATAGTTAAGGATTGACACTGATACACATTAACACCCACAGCTGCTCTAAAAACATGGGGAGAGCGCAGGGAAACAGGTGCATAACAACCCATCAGCCCCATGAGTGGCTCATGGCAGGAGGCAGAATGTTTCTGAGAGTGTTGTGTATGAAATGTGAGAGAGCAATGGAGTGGGCGAATCAAGTGCACTTTAATTCACATAGCAAAGAGACGCTGAGTGCAGCTGACAGCCACAGTGTCGCAGGTTCAGTGTGGGAGAGCTGCAAACACAACTCCCACAGACAAACAAAAGGCAAACTTTTTTGTCACGTCTCTAAAAAGTTCTTTGTAGAACAAATTTTTGCTGCAGGGATTTTTTAAAACTGTTCAGGATGAAAATTTGATAAAGCCAGGTGCGAAACTTTAAACAAACAAGACATAACATGATAAATTCCTGAGCTTTAAAGGTGAGGGTAGGCAGATTTCATTACCATCTAACTATGCCAGATTGGCCGTTTCCCCCGGTTTCAAGTGTTAGGGCTAAGCTAAGCTAACTGGCTGCTGTAGCTTTATATTAACTGTACAGGTATGATGGTGGTCTCTCCACCAGGAGACAATTAAGATTACTGTCCAAACAGTTGACTTGGTTTGTGCATTAACTATACTTAATTTAACAGTGTGACAAACCATGAGCTGAACAGGAAGCTGGACAGGGGCAATGTGGTAAATTAACTCTGTGGTCATCCTGCAGTGGATGTTTCCCACACAGCAACAGAACCATGAATAGACAGAATGGACCAAAGGAGCTCTAGCAACAGAGAGACTCAGGGGCGGGAGCTGCATACATGCCATGATATTAATACCAATTGGACCCCTTGAAAGTAATCCTTTCCTGTGTCTGTTAAGCACGGTGGCTGGGCCGCATGGTTGCGGGCCATTAGAGGAAGGTCTGTAATCTGTCCCTTTATGAGAATCTTAAAAGCACCAAACACATTCCTCACCTTGACAGGGATAGACATGGAGCTGCAGGGCCGAATGTTGCACAGACGCGTCTCCTTTATCAGCTTACAGCGGGCATTGTCATTGGTAACACGAGAGGAGACACCCATCCCACAGCTCCGAGAGCACTGGGACCAGGAAGTAGTCTGAACCACACACTGATCTCCAACCTGCCTCCAGGCTAGGAGAGATGAAAGAGAGGTCGTGTGAGGGTGAAGGACGATGGACAATGCAAAGTATGGTGGGTCAGAGAAAGAGAAGCAAGATCAGCAGAAGTAAAGCCGGGGGGAAAAGGGCCGGCGGGAGAGAGAGGGAGAAGGAAAGGTCCAGAGATGCAAAGCACACTAGCCTCATTCACTGAACAGGCAACACTGACGCATAGAGAGGGTGATTACAGAGAGGGGAAAGCTGGGTGACAGAGGTATGTGCTGTGTGAGACCAGTGTGTGAGTGAGGGAGTGAGAGCACCTCTGGTGTGCAAGGAGCCAGTGGAAAACAAGCCTCACATAAATGCTGACACACACGCAGATGCAGAGGGAAAGGCTCACAGTGAGGCCGTTTGTGCGTCAGGAGACTAAAATGGCTAAAACATAAACATGATGCTTTACTGCATGGAGGAAACAGACGGCACTCTGAGGCGACACGGCGGCACCCTCTCTTACCCGCCAGGTGTTTGTTTCCACGGGGCTTGTCCCACTTGCGCCCCACCTCCACCAGCTCGTTGCCCAGGGTGTCCTCCTTTTTGGGCTTGAAGGGATACAGCTTCCGGTAAGGTTTCGGATAAGGTTTTGGGAAAGGGAAGGCCGGGTAGGGAATGAAGGGGTAAGGTGGGTAAGCTGGAGGTTGGGGTCTGCGGTGCACTGGGGGCACCACGGTGGTTCCCTTGTGGCAGTCAATGCTGAGGCAGCACTGACCGGGCACCTTGACCAGCTGTGGAGCAGGACAGGAAGGCGACGCCAAGGGCACATGGCTCGGGCAAAGGGGCACGCAGCCAACCGCTCCATCAATACAGGTGCACTGGTGCTTGCAACCAGCACGGAAGTTCTCGCCATTTTGATAAATCCGCCCGTTGTATTCACAAGAGCGGCCTTCTGCCTTTGCTGAGGGAAACAAGTAGAAAACAGATTGGTCAAAAAAACCTTCAAAATAGGATTCAAATTTTCTTGATCCAGATAAAAAAAAAAAATCTTAAGCTGATGAAAATGTGAGTAACAGGAAGAAAGAAAAAAGAATCAGGGGGAGGCACATATTTAAATGCATCCTATATATTATGAAAGATGAAAGAGGTAGAGACACACTATCCTTACATTCAAAGAAGAGAGCTCTATTCTTAAAACAGAACAGAATTTTGACTTGTTTACAATATCCTTCCCCTCAGAGGGACTCCCCTCTCAACACCCCGGATACCCCCCTTTATATAGAAACACCCCAAAATACACACACACATTTAAAAATACCACTATGTGTGCGTGTGTGTTTCAAGGAGCTGTTTGTGTACACACTGAACTACTTATATAAATCCTGGAGTTGGACAGGTTTCAGTCGCAGCTCATGAAGGTACTCTGTTTTTGAAACGCGGCTTTAAACCTGAAGCCCCTATCAAAGAAAAACTCTAGCCGCTTGGCTCGGAAGCCAGATTCCCCACCCTGAAGTTACACATTCCCTCACTCAACCCTGAGTCAAACACAAACCCTACCCAATCTTAACTCAACAACTCCTCCTGCATCTAACCCCTCTCCACCCCCCCCCCCCTCGTCTCGCTGGCTTCCTGACAGATGCCATGGGTACGTACCCCTGCAGATGCCATGGGTACGGCCCACATCGTTGCCATAGTTGCATTCTAGTCCTTTATGGTGGTCACAGGGCTGTCCTTCGTAGCAATCCTGGTTCAGCTGAGCAGCACACACCTTGCAGCAGCCGCAGCCATCCGGGACTGAGCTGACCCCCGGGGGACAGGACGGCGGCCCCGCCGGACACTCACACACCACTGGACAGCCAGCAGTCACCTACAAGAAAGGACATAGAGCACAATTAAAGTAACCTAATATTGGCAAACCAACTTCATGCAGTATATTTTCCATGTTAGAAGGAGTCCCACTATTCTATTCTACTGACCAGGCAGGACAATAGTTTGACTCATGTTACACAGATCACAGAAATTCCTCAAAGTGTGTGAGGCTTGATCATTCGCTGAATACTCAGCACTGTCCCCAAGCCCGTGAGGATATCTGTAACCCTCTGTCGCCTTCCGCTTGGCATTCGCTGGGTGAGAGGGGATGAAAGGTACATTCTCTGACCCAAAATCCAGCCCCCAGCCCCACCTACCTGCACCTACATCTTCTGTTTCTCATTCCCGCACACCAGAGTCACCCCAACAACTCCCAGCAGGTACTGACAGCTGCCTCTCTGACTGTTCACTGTCAGATAATCTTAAAAGATCCCTTTCTGACTCTGCAATTGTCTAAGTGCCAGCAAAGTCTTTGTGTGCCACCATCACTGGTTCAACTCAGTCTTGGTGGTCTCAGGGGCTGGATGTGACATTACACAATGCAGTGACAATATCTTTCCATTCTTAGCCATTATGGTCGGGTAAAAAACCATTTACCAAAATTCCCATAATAGTCCTGTACACATTTATAGTGTGAAATGAATCCATTTTGGTTTTAAGTTTATTTTTTTCTCCATTTGTGCAACTGAATATAATATTTTTGCGGTTTAAACATGGACCTACAGATTGATATGTACCGTCAATAATTTGGAAAAGGATGAAATGCTTTGGTCTTTCTATTGATTTTAATTTAATACTGCTTCAGTACATATTAGAGAAAAGTTATGTACTTTTTATTGCATTTCATTCATTAAACAACTTCAGTTAGGATTATTTTTTCTATTTATGATTTTATATACTATATATAATAATCTTATTAATGCATGATGCATTTTTAAAGGTTAAATTACCCGATTGTGAATAAAATTGTAAAATATTGCTTCACTTTGATTGGCAACAATATTAAAATGCTACTTAAAAATTATTGCAAAAGAATTCCAATTCTCTAGCATAGGCTATGGCATTATTACATGCACAGGACCCTTTTATAAATTATTATTACTTTAAGTTTAATTTAAATACATTAGTTATAGTAAGTTTAATAGTGTTGTTCATTCTCTTCCTCAACTATCATGACACTCGTCTGGCTTAGGACCACTTAAAGCATCCCATAAGAACCTCTGGTGTTTCCTCAAACCAAATTAAAGAATTAACAGCAACTATAACTTTAAGTCTCCAAACATTAAAATAAAACACTGAGTCATTTAAGGAGACAGGAATTATAGTTCTTTTATTACTAAACACTGGTAGAGCTGTTTGAGATTTTTAGACCCTTATTTTGGCATGTGATACAGAGAAGAGGTGACTAGGCTGCATGGCAGTTTAACCAGACGACAGCAGCTCAAATCCGCTGGAGCGGCTGTTACAGTGGAGTACAGGCACGTGAGGCTTTATTCCCCATGAACCAGCGACAGAAAATAAACTGCTCACACTTACCAAACCCACTGTGACCACTTGCAAGACAGCAAATAAAAGCAATATCCCCATGCTGTCACCTGATTCACATCAAAGAAAAAAGGAAAACGTTAAAAAAAAAAAAACTTGTATCACAGAAAAATAAATCCTTCTCTGGGTTAAAAACAATAGTCTCTGTCCACAAAGTTTAAAATCCGACATGCGCGACGGTCCTTAGATGTACCTGATCACTTGTAAGTTTTCATCGATCAAAGTTTGAGGCTTGTTTTTATACAAGCCCCGTGCTTTTTATGGCGTCCACGCCCACCCCAGACCTCTTCTAACCAATTAGAAGGCAGGCGCGCGGCCAAGGTATCCCAACAGGGAGGGAGGGGGGCGGGGTTTGGAGCTCCGACAGGGAGAGCAGAAGTTTGGGGAAGGGGGCGTGGCCAAGGATGAATGCAGTCATTCATAAAAATTCAGAATTACTACATTCCAAACAGGACCTGGCTTCTGGGTGTTTATTTATTTATGTTTGAGCGAAAATAATATTTTTTATGCTTTAAAGTTCTTTTCACACGCATACCTCTGTCCGGCTGCTGCTTTGTGAAAAGCAAAATAAATATACTCAGCTGCTAGTCTGTGCTACATTAATAGTGGGGGCAGCCATGGAAAACAGCGAGGAATTTCCTTCCCCAACTTTATAAAAATACTTTTAGACAAGAGCTGGACAGATAAAGTGCATGTACCAGGAGAGCAGAGTGTTCCTTGGAGCTGGGTATAACTACATGATTGAATGATAGTAATGTTGATGTTGCAATTCATCACACTTTATCCCTTCGTCTTTAGCCCCCACATCCCTTTTACCTACTCAGACGTTCCCAGGCCACCTCTCTCTCTGCACACACACTTACACACACATGCACAAACAGCTACCTGTGTAAACAGACAAGAGTTTAATTCAATTGGTAAAGGTTTGCTTTGAAGAGTTCAGAGCGGAGGTGAGGACCGCCTGGATAATCTTCCTGTCATCCCCACAGACACGCACTCAGGAAACCAGCCGTCCACAGTACCTGTGCTCGTGGCTAACATGCACATTGATACTCTGTGTGAGAGGGTTAAAACCATTTTCCCAAGCTATGCACTCTCAAACACACTAACATTGCATTAAACTGTTCATCACTGACACAGGCACACACTGTGGGCTGCTTGTTGAAATTCAGTGAGAGGGATTGTGGGTGGCTAAATAGTTGTTTTTCCTTGCAGTTTTCCTAAAATGTATCATTAAGTAGAGGGATGCCTGCAGTTTTTGTGTCAACAGGGAAGACATGGTACCCTCATTCCTATATGAACCACCTCCAACACATAGCCAAGTGATCACATGGACTAGCGCAGTCAGTCTTGGGCTGCACACTTGTATACACCTTTTGCAGGCATGCTCACATTTACATAACACCAACTCACTCCAGAAGCACTCAACAAAAGAAGCACATAAACACATCTAGTCCCATTTTGTACCTCTTGTGGTACCATTGTGTTTGAGCCCTTTGCATCTATTACTGAAAAATAAATGCTCAGAAAATCACCTCAAAACTTTTACCGCTGTTCCAAAAGTGTGTCTCTGGTCCCCAGAGACTCCTCTGGATGAAGAAGTATTCTGTCTTTTGCAGAGTAAAAAAGATTTGAACTCATACCAAATAAAATTAGAAAAAAAACATATTAATACTTGTAGAACAAGTGTAAGGGTTCAGAGCCGTGCTAGCAGCTGTAGGTTTAAACCGATTGCTGACGCTAGCACGCTAACATGCTCACAGCTTGGCATGTTAGCATGCTAACTAGGGTAACATACATCCTTAGGGAACAATAAATATCTCTATCATGCAAATGAATTATCAGGTTTACGTCTACATTTATGTTAATGATGTAATAGCGATATCAATGCTATAGGAAAATTTTTACAAAGCAATGCTGCGAGTCAAAATCCTTTTTAATTTTGCTTGTTGTGTCCTTAATGGTTGATGGCAATCAGCGTCAAGGTGCAGAACCAGCATCGTCTTTGACACAGGGAAAGCAGAAATGATTTGTAAAGCACTTTATTATTTACAAAATATCATCATGTGTGTAATTTTAATAAGACATCAATATTTAATGTTATTAAATCAGAATTATTTTACATACTGATATATTCTGACATCCCTAATTTTAACATTTACTGATTAGAACTTAATACAAAGGGATTAAATTGAGCAGTTGTTGGGACATTTGATTGAAAATCACAAATGTGAACCTTCTGGTGGTATGAAAGATAAGGACAGGGAATCAGTGACACTAGTAACATACATTTTCTGGAAACTAAGATGTCTAACAAGTTTGCTGACAATGCATCCGATAGCTGTTAGGATATTTCACTCAAAACCAAAGTTGCAAACAAAACAAGAGCAAGAAGATACATAATTTCTGTCAACTTAGAAAAAAGGAAAGTACAGGAAATACAGACGCTACTTATAAAAAATTAAAATCAGTTTTATTGTGCAACAGATCACATCTGTTTCAGTCTGGAAATACCTTCAGAGTAGCTACATGGTTTGCTAAATGACTTTTTGGGGTTTCATAAGATCACTGGGTTTCTGTTTTTCAGAAAAACAGATGCTGTGACTTGAATATTATGGTATCACAGGAGGCACAACCTGCAGCCAGTACACACCATCATATACATATACAGTATACTCTATACAGAAAATGCTTGCACACACAGAGGCCTTCATAGAGAGGAAAATTATGTATTCACCAAA
>JAUZTA010000011.1:18121348-18131494 GCA_034780835.1 Ctenochaetus striatus | reverse complement strand
AAATGGAAATTGGAGAAAATTGTGTGTGTGTGTGTTTACAATTACAAATGTAAATTACTGAGTAGGTCCCTTTTTTGAGCAATGCATGCTCAAGCCATTTTACTGCAGTAACAGATGAGGTCTGTATCTGTTACAAATGTTTGAGATGCTGTTCTCATGCACCTTGGGTATACGAATGAAATATTGCTTTTTTAAAAACACAAGATAAGCAACACTGGGGTGTTGGGCGTGTTCAGCCTTTTCTTTTTCACTTCTTGTTTTTGCCAAACAACAAAGCTACAGGGATTATAATCAGTCATGGCTCATATTCAATGCTGCGCGGGGCCAACTGATCCAAACATACTGGAGTGAGTAATGATCGAGTGAATTGTTAAGGAGCATGGGAACATACAAGGACACGCTGGCGAAAGGTACTGAGTGTTCAAGTCTGCTCTGCAGTGGGTTTGTGTGAGGTGATGCTGATGTCCCTTGAGTGATGAAATCCCTGTAGGCACATATGACCTGCTAATATGAGTAAAGGGAGGGCACAAAACAGGAAAGAAAGCCAGAGAATAGGGCTGAGGGAGATGGGGTAGGGGGGGCATAGAGGATGGAGGACAGAAATTTGTGGAATGCCTTTGCTCACTGTCTCTCCCTGATAAAGGGTGAGTATGGGAGGAATGCGACCCTGAAAAGACTGGATAAACAGAAGGGGAGGTGGAGGGGTGTTGGGATTCTGGAGAGGGAGAGGAGGGTGTCTGAAGGCAGCAGAGGGAGCGAGGAGCCAGCTGAGAAGTACAGCAAGGACTAATTTGCCCCACGTTCTGTAACAAGATGGGGTCGGTACACGAGAGATGAGCTTGGAGGCGGGTCGAGCAGTGATGGACGTCAGCTGTAGCGCAGCCTGACAGAGGGTTGTTAGAGGGAGGCAGGGGTCATGAGAAGAATGGCTCCTCTTCTGCTTTCTCTCTCAGAGATCAGGGTCAATGTGCTGGAACAGACGGGTCCGACATAACCTTGTTAAAATTTTCTCTCTCTCTAGAGATCCTAAGGGGTCGGTCACCTTTGTCACTGCAGTCAGAGATTTACGCTAAAATTTTTAAGTACTGGCCAAAATTGACACACAAAGCTCCTTAACTTGGCAGTCAAAAGTATATTTTTGCTGGCCAGAATGTAAAAGCAATACAGAAAAGGCAGTTCAGCGCAACCTAATGCAGCATTTTTTCACTGTGTTAGATCAGTAAATTTAAAGAGTAACAGTGTGAACCTCTACAGGATTGAGAAATATCACCATAAAGATATTTTCTGATATTTGATTTTTTTTTTGGTTGATTTTTGACGGCCAATTTTTGATGTTATAAAATCTTGAATGTGGCTTTGAGTTACGGTTGACAATCTGTCCACTTCATAGAAAATATCAAGATATATACCAGGCACCACCTTTCAGCCTGTTGATTGTTGTTGCCCTACACAGACATTGAAAGACTCTCAGCTAAGACATTTTTTAATTCATAATGATATTAGAAGACTGGACTAAACCTGACCTCTGCTGTGATTTCCCTAGTGTTTGCATATTGGCAACACAGTATATGCAAACAAGTCTCTGTAGGGCAGCTCTCAGTTTTCTATTGGATGTGCGAAAACATTGAGAGAGCCTAATAACCCTGGTTGTGCAGGGAAAACAGTGTCCTGCTCCTGCTGTGCTGGAATGATAATTGAGATGATAAAGTCTGGTGCCTCGGGGTCAGTGAAAGCACATCATGTTCAGTTAATTGCCCAGAGGCTTTCTGCGCTCACTTTAGTTAGGCGGGCCAGGTCGAGCACACTGTTCACTTTTCTGGATACTGGTAATACTTGTCCTGTCACTTTTTTATATAGACTAAACAGCAGCACTCCTTGTTATGTTATTTTTTAGTTTTCAGAGGTGTATTTTTAGCAACAAAATGCTTGTTGTCTAAATGCCTATGCAGCTGTTTGCAACAAGCTAAGGTTGCTCAGGTCATGATATTTAGAACTTATCACCAATTACTGGAAGCAGTATTCACCAATACCAGTCACTAGGTCTAGGAATCACATAGCATTTGATTTGATTTGATAAATAAACCTTACTTTATTGTAAAGTGGCATTCACTCAGCTCCTCTCTCTCTCTCTCTCTATTTGTCTGTTTTAACGCAACAGAACCATCTGTGAATTTCCCCTCCTTTCCGCCCACACAGTGAATGAAAACGCAGTCATGCCCACAGTGTTGGCAACTTGGCAACTTCCTTGTTAGATTAAGCAACTTTTTTTAGAATCTCTTTGCAGACATTTTCTGAAATGCAACAAGTGGGGATCCAGTCAACAGTTCTTAAGCTAACAGTGACAGGGTGTTTCTCCCCCTTCCTCTTTCACCAGCATTTAGCTTTAGCATTTACTCAAGCTAGGGGCTCCTCTGTTGGAAGAATAACTTATATCTCTGTGATCTTGGGGAGATGTTCCGCCCCTGTCAACCAGATGGTCCAGCAGCTGGATATTTGATTAAGTATTCACAGCAGTTAGCCAAGGAGTAACACCAAACCTTGTTTGACATGGTAATGCTTTATGTCGACTTGACTCAACACAGTCTTCCTGTTTTACACCCCATCAGTGGTGACCTTTGCATTCCTTAGAGATTGCATGTGAAGACGGAAAAATAGCAAAGTCCTGGAAATGAAACTTTTTTTGCGCAACTACCCACCCATATTTTGCGAGATAGCACTTAAGATGTGTAATAATTCATATACATGGTCGCTTTTAGTGCGTAATTGATAACAAACATCAAAAAGTAATTGAAGTGAATCTGTTATTACATCTGTGGTAGGAATTCTCTCAGTTTCCCGGCACTAACCACAAACACTTGCTTCTTCCCTTTCTCTGAAACAGCCACCATGTCCTCTGCAGACAAGTACCTGTACGTGGACCGCAATATGGTCAACAACCCACTGGCACAGGCCGACTGGGCCACCAAGAAGCTGGTATGGGTACCCTCAGAGCGCCTGGGCTTCGAGGCCGGCTCTCTGAAGGAGGAGCGAGGCGAAGAGTGTGTGGTCGAGCTGGCAGACTCTGGGAAGAAGATCAAGGTGAACAAGGATGACATCCAGAAGATGAACCCGCCGAAGTTCAGCAAGGTGGAGGACATGGCCGAGCTCACCTGCCTGAACGAAGCCTCCGTGCTGCACAACCTGAAGGAGAGATACTACTCTGGCCTCATATATGTAAGTGTATCGTTTTAAATAAAGCATGAATTCAGTTGGGCTAAATGTAGGTTTTTTTCCCCATTTGTGGTCCTTGTGCGAGCATTTTTACCAAGATGCTTCTTTAGAGTCTTTGATTACAGTTAACGCCTATGTTATGTTTTCAAGAGTCAAATACAGCTGGGTCATGTTTCTCTCTGCTTTGCGTTGCTACGATTTTCTTAATGTGCTTGATCACCAAAAAGATTTCACGGTAAGTTGGTCCCCTTAGCGTGGCTCGAAGCACTTTCATTTTGTTATGAAATCCCCACAGGCTCATAAAAGTCAATCTACAATAGCTGGTCTCTATATTAGTTTATCTCCCTGACCAATGTCCAGATTCTGTCCTTAAGCCCCATTGTTTGAGACAAGCCATTGTGCAAATTGCCACTGCAAATGTGCAATCTGTGAGCATACTCTCATGCTTGTACTCATGGTATGTAATCTATGCAACCTCTTTTCTTGCACTCTCTTCCCCTATGTCTCCCTGGTCTTGTTTGCTCTCGCCCTTCTCTCTGTGTTTGGAGTTGTCGTATAAACAGGAAGCTGCTTGGAACAATGAAGTCCAGACTACGAGAGATGTGAAGAAAGAGTTTAGGAAGAGAGGGAGGGGCTTCAGAGTCCAGTTTTTTTTCACAGATGGACATGGAATGTAGATTATGTTGTAACTGCTATTACTGACACAGCAATTAATGTTATTTATCCCCATGTGCGGGGCTGGGAGTGATTTGGTCCTTTGACTCTGTGCTGTAACCTGGTCACATCAACACAATCTAACCCCTCCCTCGCTCCCTCTGGAGATCCAGGCTTCGGTTCATTTGAGTGCCTCCGGGCGCTGTATTGTTAAGTCAACTTTCTCTCAAGGGAGAGCTGGTGCCCAACAGAGGAAGATATGCCCGATACAGAGATGTTGGGAGGGCAGCACAGTTCACAGGAATGCAGCACACAGAAAAACCAGAAGTTATGGTAGGAGGAGAAATGAGGTTGGATAAACAAATGGAGTGATTTAGTGGAGTTCATAGGAAGGAATGGAGGAGGGTTTTAAAGTTGGCCTCCAAGCAGAAAAGATAATTCTACCATGTAGAGCGGAGCTACGACTTGGCTAACTTGTCGAGTGACTTATGTCTTATAATGCCAAGGTCAATCCTCTGTTTAAACTCGCAGGAGGGTGGGGTTAGGATTACATAATATAGGAGTGTAACAAACTGGAGTTCATGAGAAACATTCAGCTCAGTGTTGATGGGGAAGGGGTGGCCTTATTTATGAACCACAGCGGAGTCCAATTTCTCTATTTTATAAGGAAGCAAATTTAAGGGGAAGCCCTTGTCCTTTGCAAATGACTGGTGTCCCGGTTCATGATCCTGATTCAGCTATGCACATGATGCCGAGACTTGCAAATCTGTTCGATGGCAGTTTCATGTCCGGTGTGGAATTTGGGTCAAAGTCATTTTATCTATCTGTGTATATATCTGTATTTTATCTCTTTCACTGGAACGTTGAGTTCTTTTGTAATTCACCGTTCAAGCACAGACTGGTTTTAAATGCCACCTCTATTTGTCCCGCAGACATACTCTGGTCTCTTCTGTGTCGTCATAAACCCCTACAAAAACCTGCCCATCTACTCAGAGGAGATTGTTGACATGTACAAAGGCAAGAAGAGGCATGAAATGCCGCCTCACATCTACGCCATTACTGACACATCCTACAGAAGCATGATGCAGGGTAAGTCACTGCATGAAAACACTGTGAAAAAAAAAGATGACGTTTAATTTACAATCTGCTGGTTCACATGGAGAATTCAAACTTTTCCCAGACTTATTTTAACATTCCCAAGCCTGTAGTATGGACCCTTAAGATTTCATTGACAATGGAGCCACTGTGCTCAGTGGTACCACACAGAGTAGCACTAACCACAACAAAAAGGCTCCTAAGAGACCAGGTTGTATGCTTACATACTGTAAATACTTAATTTGTATTAATAAATTTAAAAAAGGTGCATGAGTATAGCTTGTACGTAGAGTTCGGGCCTGTCATTGACAGTTGGGACCAATCTTTGTCTAGTATCGGATTTGATGCCAGAGTTATTAAACAGGCTTTACTTTCCTCGGTGGCCTCAGAAAACTGAACTCTCTCATTCGTAGCTGAGAAAAGCTGCATGTAAAAAATAAGGTGTGTGTTTCATTTAACATAATTCATTGGATGAATAACCAGGAGACATAGATATAGAAAATGCAAAACATAGAACTTTTGTCAAGTTCATATTATATTTTTTTTTTCTTGTGACTGATTTTAAGGCTTTTACCCTTGCCACTTTACAAAAATATGCAGTGTTTTGGGGACATTACAAGCACTTAATTGGTATTTCCTGCAGGGCCATTTTATCCTGATGTGCTTCTTTTAGTCCACCTCCTGTATGTTCTCTTAGCCTGGACAAACAGCCCATTTTTAGGCCTCCCTTTCTGATATGCTGAGCTGTGTTGCTGTCATGCACACCACCCAGACAACTCCCCTCAGCCCCATTGGTGCTCCTTTTCTCCATGTTTGGCTATAATAAATTGTTCAGACCGCATTATGGGAGGTAATGCGTAATTAGCCAGTTAGCAGTCAGTAACTCAGCAGCACATCCTTCTAGTCACAGGAAGCCGGATATTGATTTCCTGTCTGTGGCGATGTACTTCCTGTTGTACATGCAAAAAATGCATGCACTGTGGTGATAACATACACTCACTAAAAAAAACATGCAGCATCGTTTTCCGGCAGAGTTCACGATTAACATTTGCGCCTTTCTTCTGCAGATCGTGAAGACCAGTCCATTCTTTGCACGTGAGTTACAAATCTACACAGACATTACATAAAAAAAAGTAGAGAAGCGATTCATATTATTTTGAATCAACTCTTGCCTGTCTCTCCATTTTGTTTTTAGACCATCTGTTTCTAAATCCTTGCCTCTGTAATTTCTCTCTGTTTGTCTCACAGAGGAGAATCTGGTGCGGGTAAGACAGAGAACACCAAGAAGGTGATCCAGTCTCTGGCTCATGTGGCCTCTTCTCACAAGACTAAAAAAGACCAGGTTAGTCCTGCCTCTCATCCACACAGCTCATCCTTAAAACCTTCCTCCCATAACTCCATTTACTTCCTCCGAGTCATTACTCTTAGCTTTCATCTTCCTCCCTTCATCTCTCACCCCCTTTCCCTGTTGCTGCTCTTAACTTGATTCATTTCAAGTGAGAAATCATCCAGATTCCTCCAACACTTTTATCTCTAAGGATCAAAATTTCTCTCTCCCTCTTTACACACTAGATCAACAACTTTTTTTTTTATTATTGACTGTGATGTGTTACAGTGTGTATGTGCACCTGATTGTGTTCATGACTGTTAATCCATCACAACATTGTTGCATTTGAACCGATTGATTTCTCCACTAGTTAAGTTCTTACGTGGTAGAGCTGCCACGGTAAAAGAACTGCCATCAAAGGAAAAGGGATGACAATCAAGAAAACTCCCTGCTGGCACAGAGAAACAGTAGTGCAGTTTGAAAAAGGCTTTGGGGGTTTTGACATTTTACATAAACCAAAGGTCTTACTTCATCTGTGATGTGTTTAGTTTTGCTGATTCTCCTGCACCTTCTCATGAGTAATAAAACTCAGTCTACCATCTAGCAGTCATGCATTACATCAGACTTTGCTGAAACCAACCCTGCACTGCTGTTATCTGGCCTGCCAGCTTTATGATAGATGTGACACACTGGGGTTTGATGAAAACCACATCTATCATCCAAAATTTTTGAGGTTTTTGTATTTCTCTCTCCCCATCAACAGAACAGCTCGGTCCTGTCACATGTGAGTTAACTCTCTCCCTCCATTCACTCTTCCTACCCACCTGCTTCTGTCATCACCTTCCTCCTCCTCTTCCTCCTCCTCCTCCTCCTCCACACCCCCTTCCTCCTTCCTCCTTTTCCCCTTCGCTGGAGCGCACTGTTGCAGGAGCCACTTTGTATCAAGGGCAGAGGTGACATGTTTTGCCAGCCAATAGGAAGTAGGGAGGAAGTTTGTTTGCAGATCAGTGGCAGCCGTATGTGTTCCTGTGAAAAATTCAGCCAGACAATGGTAGGATAAGGGGGAGGGATCTATGCTGGAAAAAAAAAAAACACCAGCAGTTTTGATAGATGTTTTTACATATTTGTCTGGTTGAAATTTTCTACCATTTAAATTGCTACTCTATGCGTGTACTTAAGTCCAAAGTTTTTAACTGTGCTTTGCATATAAAAAAAATGCTTTTGCAGTGAGTGTTCTAATGCTATACAGTCAACTTCATATTCAAAAAGCTTCAGACAGACAAACTGAGATGTCATGCAGTGTTAATGTTATGTATTGGACTGTTTTTTTACATCCTAATATACACCAAAGTATTTGGTTATCACAGATTTTATATTTAATCACAGGGTTTAGTTAAAAATTAGAAATTAAGAAAGAGATTATCTGTATAGTTTAAAATACATTTGATAATCCAGGACCTTTAGTGAGCTTGAACTGTCACTGAGAGGAAGTGGTAGCTTTTGGATTTTAGCTGATGTCAGTCCATGTTCCGACTGAATGGAAATGAGTGATCATCAGCCTGATTATTAAAAAAAAATAAGCCCATGATTGAATTTTATAATAGACATAATTTGTACTTAAAAGGAAGAAGTTTAAAGTTGTATATTGAAGCTGAAAGGACTCCCTTGTTTTGTGTTTGTGTTGTGTTGGGTTCACTGGTTTACTCTGCTGTGTAACAGGTGATGGGTTACTGAAGAGGGTCACTGGGTCTCTGGGTGTTTGCACTAGCATGATGTGTTGTGTGGGGGAAATGCTTGGGTTTGATTTGTGTGTTTGTTTGTGTAGCTGGTGCGTGTGTATGGTAACCCTTTTTTTTTTTTTCATAACTTTGTTCGAATATTTTGTACACTTCCTGTTCTTCCTTCCCCTCAGACGTAAGTACATCATGGATAAATTAAAACACAGTACTATGTCAGCATATTTGTTCTAAAGAAGCAAACTAATCCGTTTTTTGTTGTGATATAAATGAATAGCAGATCACAATCACCATCTATCACAGTGACCTATTTATTTTAGTGATCACGGTATTGTTAGATCTAAATCCAGCAGAGAACTATCCTGCTTCAATGGTAATACTGTTGAGCAAAGTATATTTAGTGTATATAAGTGTATTCAATATTTTGCATTGCTGTTCTCTTTATTTCAACCAGGGGGAGCTGGAGAAGCAGCTGCTGCAGGCTAACCCCATCCTGGAAGCCTTTGGAAATGCCAAGACGGTCAAAAACGACAACTCCTCTCGTTTTGTAAGACTTAGTGCCACATCTTGTGGTTCAGATTTCACATAAACTTCCTGTTCTCCAGGTGGACTGCTCCACACACCCCCTCTCAAATACTCACTGTTTTGTCTTCGTTCTTGTTTTTTTTCTCTCAAAGGGCAAATTCATCAGGATCAACTTTGATGTCAACGGCTACATCGTTGGAGCCAATATTGAAACTTGTATCCTGGAAACTTTGATTGCTTTTCTTTTGATTTAAAGAAATATGGTCAGTGTCTCACTACGTTACACAAACTGATGTATATAGACATGACAGTACCAGAAGACTTGTCCTTAACAGAGTGACCTCTAGACCTGCTGGAGAAATCTCGTGCGATCCGTCAGGCCAAAGATGAGAGGACCTTTCATGTCTTCTACTACCTGCTCACAGGGGCTGGAGACAAAATGCGAAGTAAGCCGCATATTACGTAACTGGCAGCTTAAAGATAGAGTGAGGCTACGAGAAGAAGTCATGATTCATTTTACTTTAGTCTAAAGACTGACAAAAGTCTCTCCTGAGAAGATTTTGTTCTTATCATTTGCTGGTTATCGCACATCCTTTCCTTTCAGGTGAACTTCTCCTTGAAAATTACAACAACTACCGTTTCCTTTCCAACGGGAACGTTACAATTCCTGGGCAGCAAGACAAGGACCTTTTTACAGAGACTTTGGAGGCCATGAGGATCATGGGTATCCCAGAGGAAGAACAGATCGGTAAGGCAAATGGCCAAGTACATTCGTGCAACTTCTTTTAATTTTGTTCTTCAGCGGGACTTTGCCTGTGTTTGGTTCCATTGCAAATTATGACTGTGTTTTATGCTCCTATTTGTTCTTTTCTGTGCAGGCATGTTGAAGGTGGTGTCCTCTGTGCTCCAGCTTGGGAACATGAGCTTCAAGAAGGAGCGCCACACAGATCAGGCCTCCATGCCCGACAACACTGGTAAGTCATTCCGTAACCTTGAACCACTGACTATGCTCTGCAGCAAAACCACCATCTTGTACAATGAATCAGCAGCGCAGAGAACACTGACAAGTTGTTAATGACCACTACGCTGCTCACCTCTTTTCTTCCCATCTTTTGTGCAACAGCTGCCCAGAAGGTGAGCCACCTTATGGGCATGAATGTCACAGATTTTACCAGGGCCATCCTGTCGCCCAGGATCAAAGTGGGCAGAGACTACGTCCAGAAGGCCCAGACCCAGGAGCAGGCAGAGTTTGCTGTGGAGGCCTTGGCCAAAGCTACATATGAGAGGATGTTCCGCTGGCTGGTTATGAGGATCAACAAAGCCCTGGACAAGACCAAGAGACAAGGAGCCTCCTTCATCGGCATCCTAGATATCGCTGGTTTTGAGATCTTTGAGGTAAGTTGGTCAAGCAAACCATAAATGACTTGACGGTCCAGTATGTCTCAGTTGTGTGTGCTGTTGATCAACAGTTTTTTTAAAGCATTTTTTTTTTTTCTCCTGTGTCCCCCAGCTGAACTCATTCGAGCAGCTGTGTATCAACTACACCAATGAGAAGCTGCAGCAGCTCTTCAACCACACCATGTTCATCCTGGAGCAGGA